>ML815537.1:0-24267 GCA_009831015.1 Picea engelmannii
TTTTCTTGGAGAGCATCCTTCTCTTACTGTGTGGTTTGGCGTTGTTCTATGATTTCCTCCTGTACTTTATTTAAGGCCTGAGTAACCTGCACTTTTTCTTCCTATGTGTGTCGAAGGTGTACTTCGACTATATCAACAATCTTGCAGAGTTGAACTGATTCTTCTCCCACTTCTGTTGTTCCTTCTGGAAGAGGTGCCATAGAGATTTTGCGGCTAGACTAGAGTGTCTGCTGCACTTCTTGGATCCCAATTTCAATCCTGTTATATATCTGCTCTTGCTTCACTTCATGCTTTTCTGTTATCTCTTCTGTGGCTTCATTCATAGTTTTGAGGAGGAAATTGAAGTCATCCAATGTTAGAATGGTTTGCATCTTAGTTACAGTTGCTTTCGATTTCTTCCGGGAGAGAGACTTCGGAGGTGACCCTTTTCTCTTCTTTATAACTTCGACTTCATCTTCTAGTCTTTGTTCGACTTCCTCTAGGTCTTCACCATTACCTCCTTGATATGGTGTGAAAAAATTCTTCCTTATAGATCTTCTATCTACATCCTCAACCTCTTTAGGCTTCTTCATCTTCTTTGTCTTACTAGGCTCAGGTGTGTCCTGTGTAGCTTCTGGGTTGTTGATGTCTGAATTGTCCACTAAATTTGTTGCAAGAAGGAGATCCACTGACCATTCCTTGGTGATCTCTTCTAGGTCTTCTTGTGTCAACTTATAATAGGACTGAAGTTGTTCCTAGTGCTCATCGGTGCCTAGAGTTAGGTATATAAAGTGGCGGTCCAGGCTAAAATTTATCAAAGGTTGGAACCTTTGTAAAGTGTTCGGGGTTATGCAAGGTTCACCCCCTATGGATGCTTTCAATTGGTTATGACACGTGTGTAAATTGACATTTGATTGCCATTTCTTGTTCATGTTAGTCGAGTACCACAATATACTAAACTTCGTAGCTAGTGGCTCAAAGGGGTCTAGGATCGAGAAGGTTGCGCCTTCCAGTAGCTCCCATGCAACAAAAAGAGATCAGTATTAGAAGCCATTTAAAATGGAATTCATGCCCCTGATCTTGGGCTTATCTACATTCAATATCTAGCCGGTTTACTAGGTACTTCACCCAGTTCATATGTAGTCCCTCTGCGCATTTTCCTGTGAGGTCAACTACGAAGCCTGATACTTTTGTAGTTTTATTCTTATGTACCATATTCCCTGTGATCAGTTGACATGTGAGGCACACTGCGCCACTTTTGATGGAGACTACCTTGTAGCCTTGAACGCCCTTATCGATATTGCCATAAGCTTCTTTAATATTCTATGAAAGAGCGTGGTCCGCGGTCTTTCTAGGGTAGTAATCCTGGGGATCAGGGCCCTGCATGCTAAGCCTGGTGATCCTATTCATCAGTTCCATATCAACAATTATGCGATGGTTTAACCACAGGTATCCTCTGTGGTAACTTGATAGCAGTAATTTTACACAAGCATTCACCTCATGTTGTCCGTCGAAGTGTGGTATCTTCATAGCGTTGAACAAAGTAGACTGCATGAGGTTCATCGTCCATTGTTGAGGGACAATCTTCAAATTCTTTCTCTTAGTTCTTGTCAAGTACTTATACGGGGTGAGCATGTTGTAAACCTTATGGTCCCCCAAGTTGAAGTAACAAAACTTCAACATTGTAACCTTGTCTTGATATGCGTGGTAGGTGCATACTCCTTTTGGTAGATATGCAGTGACTAGGGTGTATTCAAAGTCTCTAGGGACACTTTCGCTATTAATGGCACCACTCAGAGGGGGTATGTAAGCGGGTAGGAGGGATGGCACTAAATTCATGTTGGCTATGTCGTCTTTATGCTTAGTTCTCCTTTCCACACCAGCTCGAGATGTTCCTACTCAAGCAGTTGACGGGGAGACTTATGCTCCTCTCATCAATGATACTTGGACTTTGATGGACATTCCTCTTTTTGACATGACTCTCTCAGTCATTAAATCAAGAAGGGCCTCTGTGACTGATTCCTCAACTGCGGTGAGCTCATCGGACATATGCACTTGGAAGAGAGAATCGGGGCACAATGATCTCAGATACTACACTAGGATGAACAATCTACTTGTAATGATCACTATATACAATCACTAGTTTTGTGGGCTTCAAATTTTCAGTTGGAAAAAGTGTTCTTCGGGCATGACGCGATGAGCTAAATAGGAAATTCGTCAATGGTCTTCTTGCAACAGATATGAAGCTTCCATTATCATAGATCTGTCCATTATGGTGAGGTCCAATGGTCTGGCAGTGATCCTTTAATGTTTTTCTATCCATTCAAGGTGGAATTTGAATGGGTATATCAGTGCAATGGCTAGATTTCTTTGCCACGGTGAAGTGTCATATGTCGTTGTTCTGATATCTCGACGAAGTTCAATTTCTATTATTTTTCCTTCTACAGTGTCCCACCTAGGATCTCTTGTAACTTTTCAATCTTCTCCTTTTTCTTACTTAATTCTCTATCCTTCTTCCCGGTAGTATTCAATTTGGTCGTTCTTTTCCCGTTCTGATCCCTATCTTCTCTCGACATAGTCACTTCGCACTGCTGAGATTCTTTTTTTAGATCTAAGGGTAATACTCCTTCAACATATGGATTTGGTATTTAAGTCTTTTGTGGTTCCTCTAATGATGTTATAGCTTCGACATTGAATTCCCTGGTGTCCAATATCTTGGATCCGTTCTGTTGTTCTTCCATCAAGTAGGCTATCCTTCTAGTCATAAATTTCACGAGTTCTTGCTTCTTCTGTTCTAGGGCTTCCTTTTCTTCTTTTCTCTGTATCTGGTCTTTTTCAATCCAAATCTTGCCTAACAAAATTGGAAATGGGGCACATTCCTCAATAAATTTAATAACTTTAAATTCTTCC
This sequence comes from Picea engelmannii, assembly GCA_009831015.1. Lineage (NCBI taxonomy): Eukaryota > Viridiplantae > Streptophyta > Pinopsida > Pinales > Pinaceae > Picea > Picea engelmannii. The sequence goes on from ML815537.1 coordinate 2,890, forward strand.
TCTGTCGAATCTCCATGGGTACTTATAGCTATCTGGGTAATCCTTCCACATAGGCTTACCATTTTTCCTTTAAACAACCCTATTTTTCCTAGTGAGGGAACCATAGCAGGCCTTCCTAGTGTTTCCCAAGTGCTTTCTTTCATAATTTTCATCTATGTTTCCTCATCTAGAGCACAGTCGATGTCAAAGTATCCTATTCTTACTTCAATTTTCTCCTTTTCTTTGAAGATCTCTGACAAACTGGCATCTTTATGTTCATTCAGGGTTTCTTTCATTTTCACTAACATAATCTCTTATTCTTTTTGGGGTTCTTCTATAATATTAGTCTCTTGATCTTCATCAGGGTTTGCTTGCTCCATATTCATATTTTCAAGTATAACAATCATTCTAGGTCAATCCAGTACTTCATGGTCCATACCCTTACAACATATGCAATTAGGTTTTCTCCCAGGGAATTCCTTCATAATATGTCCCGGTCTTCTGCAACTGTAACAAGGAATTAATCCTCTCTTTCTCTTCAGTGATCCCCAACTTTTCCTGTACTACGTGCTAGGATCATAATGGCTAGCCTACAAAAATTTATTTCTAGGATCCTGCATCCACTCGTTAGTCTAAACATTCTTTCTATGCATAGGTATAACATATCTTTCATTATTCTTATCAGATATATTCATATCAAATGTTCTTTCATCTAACAATGCCCTAGTTTTCAAGCTAGGACAAAATCTATCAAGCATACATAAATTCATGCTTTAGAAACAAAAATTTCCACTTATTGAGCACAAAGCTTCCAGATCTAAAATCTTTCACTATTCTTACCTTTATCAGAGCACAAAGATTACAGATCTTACCTCTTTTCTTCAGATATGGCTTCTTTTCTTCAGCACAAATCTTCGTAGGTCGAGTAGAGTATTGTGCATCAGAGCGACAGATCTACGCTTAGAGTTTCCACAAGTTCAGGATGAATCTTTTCACAAAGATTCTTCTTCCTTAGTTCCCAACAATCACAGTGTCAGGTCCCAACAACGAAACAATTTGTTGGCATAGGGGCAGACCCAGGGTTCCATGCTACAACAATGCACCAAGAAAACCCTAACTACCAGCCCTTTCGGCAACACTTTTGAAGCAGATGAAGTCTCACCTGAGGTAGAGGCAAGGGTGATTGCAGGACTCAAGTGTCTGCAACCTTAGCTGGGATCCAGCTCTATGATTACACACTTAACAAAGCACTTAATATCAATAGTTCACCTAGAATTAACCCTTATCTCACTTCGTATATAACACAGAGCATTGCAATACATACTTATATCTAATATGATTAAGCACTTAACAACATACAATAGACTGGATCTAGTAGACCAAGAACTTAGCAACTTCATACACATCAAATCTATCATCTATACACATATAATAAGCACAAATCATAAGTAAATCTATATAAACATGTCATAGCACTTAGAAAGAGAGGGAAAACACATGTAAGTAACATCACAAAGAATAACACATAGACTTACGTGGTTCGCCCCCACCCGGGGGCTTCGTCCACCAAATCTTCTTCTCTATTATTGTTGGTCAATCAGTTACAAGAACAGAGCCTCAAAACCTACTCTGCGTAAGATAGGAGATCTGTGCATCTCGCTAGATCCTCCTTCCCCAAGTAGCTCTAATCATAAAACCTTCTTACAATCCATGTGCTCAACACTTACAATACTTGCACTCAGCTCTGCAAGTATATCACACAGATCATCTCTTAGCACTAAGCCACTTCTCAAGTGTCCTCAAAAGGGTCCCCTCTTACATAGCCTAGAATTCTATTTATATATTACAAAAAGGGGCCTAAACATGGGTAAACCCATGGGCCGACATCCCGGTCCCATTACATTATCCCCCAAAACCCAAAAAGGACCCAAAAAGGGGGTCTAGCTTCCACAATCTCCGGTTCACCTTGTGCTCCATATTTGACAGGCTATTGAAGTCCCAAAAATGGTCAAATATGACCAAGTGTTCCTCAAAACTTGGTCAAGGGCCAACACCCCCTCTCCCTACCCCGTTCAACCACCTTGAAATATAAATGTCAAATGTAGACAACCTGTCACGGTCACTCAATACCCACTGCCACTTCCAATCTTTCACTATATCCAACCTGTCACTGTCAACCTATCACATCAACCTGTCCAACCTGTCACTTATCAACCTTTCCAGCATGTCATTGATCAACCTGTCCAACCTATCAATGTCATTCATACCCAAACAGATCCTCTCACATGAATCATACACCATGCACATCTCTCAACTAGATGTCGAACACCACCAACACATGCCTCTACCACGCATGTACCAATATCACCAACATACCATCACAGGCTATGTGTCTAAACCATGTACCAAATCATATACCAAACCATCAACATGTACCATACCAAGCATCAACTGTGTACCACAACAAGTGCATCAACCATGCACCCACACTTGTACCAAACCATGCTTCAACCAAGCACCTCAACCATGTACCTCAACCATGCACATCAACACCATACCATGTATCAATCGTATACCATATCATTCCATACACCATATACCAATAAACCAATATATGAACCAACAATGTATCTTACCAAGTATACCTCAACCAACATATACCATGCATCCAATGATGTGCCTCAAGTCATAAACCAAAGCTCACAAACACATGCCTCAAGCATGCTCCTCAATATCATAGAGATACAACCTCATAACATGATATACCAAGACTCAAGTATGAACCATAACATGTAGCCAAATAATAAACCAAGATAGCCTATAATGTTTCTAATAAATGTATCTTAACATCATCAATATGTACCATATCACATACTATCATCACCATGCATTTACCATAACACCATAACCATAACCCTAATTACTTATCTTTGATCATGTAGTTGAACTGTTGTACTATAAAATGACCTATAACTCTTCCACAATCCTCAACAACCCAGTACCAACATTACTTCACAACTTTTCACAAGTCCTTTTACATATATGTGAATGTCTCTTCTACAACCCGTGACTATCTTCACTTTCCTCCACTACAACCTGTGTACATCTGTGCACTTCTGACTTAAAATTTGGGAATACCTCAGAAACTAGGGTTACTAAAGCTTCTTGCAAACTCAAGACTTTCACCTTCAACCTTCCTTCATGAACTCAGGAAAATTTCGTCACAAACTTGCCAAAATATCAAAATACTAAACCACAACAAACACTAGATAGATATTCAATTGTAAGTGTGTGTATATTCTTATGAGAGACTCCTTGAGGTGTTTATATACTAATAGTCATGCTAGGGGTTTCTTGTTACAACCATTTTACCCTTTCACCAAGACTTGTAACCAACTAGGAGCTTTTTGACCACTCTTTGGGGATTCCAACTTTACAAGGCCATATCTCCCTAACCATGAGGAACCACATGGTATTCCACATATCATCGAAAACAGAACAATGTTTAATATCCATATATTATAGTATTACCTACAATTTCACAATCCTTCATTTCCATATTCCTTAATCAACTTGGGGTCCCATAACCACACCTCTAGGACGACATGTAGACTATATCAAATGTAGTACTCAACTAACTCACCATCAATCTTAATCATAAAAAGTTCAATAAAATATCGAACATATATGGACCTCTCTAATATTTGAGATCAATCTATAAGGCTCTACATCAATCTCCAAGATCAGTCTCCAAGGGATGACATCAATGACAACCAAGTGTCCAAACCAATTGTCCAACAATGTCCCACTTTGGCATTAACGGCAACACCAAAATTGATGGAAACACTTAGACATGGAAACAATCATTCTCATGCTCCCTTTGTGATCATCACTCTTCATCAATGTTTCTATCTCTCCCACTTTGAGATCAATGGGAACGGGTATCTCCCGTTGGGGTTGCTCCCCTTGTCTCTATGCCTCTATTTTTTCTCTTCATCTTTGACCAAAGGTTAACTCCCCATGTCGATATATATCCTCCTGACACTATATCATCTCTAACCAATCATGGGAAAAATAATAGTTTCCCCTGTGGGTATGTCTCCCCATGTCTACATGCTACTGATCTTCCTTTTTTGATCTCTCTCTTTGATAATCTGCAAGATGTAGAAATATCTATGAAATGTTTAGTTTCCTCTCTTCCAGTGGTACTTATTATCCATTGGTGCTTCCTCATGTAATTGAATTATATATATATATATATATATATATATATATATATATATATATATATAACATTCAAAATCAGATTTCATCGTTTACTTTTCATGTTCACTTGATCACGTTGTTCAATAATGTCCTTCTGATGAGATAAATTATGCTGACATTTTCTCTTTCTGTGTTCTTTTGTGCCTTTCACTACTTTCCTTTCTATGACCAACTGATTCCAACAGATTCCACTTATTCCAGTTGTAAATATCCTACTATGCATATGAATCATGTTTCTTGTACCTTCTAAGCATCTCACAAATCCATATATGTCAATATGTCATGAAGTTTTCATAACCCTGCTACTCAAATATCCAAAATGTTGTCTGATTTGTCATTGTATTATTCTAAAGACTTATCTTGAATATACTACAATTGATCATCACATGTTCCTACTGATCAAACATAATCCAATATGTCCACTGATTTGATCTATCTTCTCATCAAACTATGCATGTCTAAAAAAAACTGTACAGAAGCTATCCCTTCCTAAATGCATACATTCAATATAATCATAAAATTATTCCTGTTCAACTACAAACTGATACCTGTGTGGGGACACTACTTTTTAAATTGATCAATATGTTAAATTGTACTTAAGCTATCTAATTGATCTGAATTTGTCTCTACAAGAACTTCATATTGCTCGAAATATGGTTCATTGAACTATAGTATCGATTGCATGAACTCCCCCTATTCAACATACATATTTACTGGGAGTATCCAAGACAGATGGATCAGAAAAATACCCACTCTGATGCAGAGTAATCATATTGTTCATTTGTAGACTCATCATATCCCTGAACTCTAAGTTCTTTATTTCTTCTCGTGGATTGATCTTGCACTAAAATTCTTGAAAGTACAATCTCTTAAACCTGTCATTTAGTTTCCTACTCTTCTTTTCTTTCATGTCCTACTGCAAATCAGGTGATATCTGGGACCTGGTCTTTATTCACATGTTCTTATTTTTTTTCATTTCTTTCTCAAACCTTCGTATATCTGACATCTTTATTTTTCCCTATATATTTGTCTTCATTTTCTACTATTTCCAATATTGAGAGTATGATTTATGGGTGTCCTTTATTCATCTGATCTTCATTTTTCTGTTGTTGTTTTCTTTTCCAAATGTTCTTATATTTTATATTAGTTTTCTTTGAAATCCAACTCTCTAACTTGCCCAGAGTGTTACCAACCAAATTCTGTTAAGTGAGGTTGACCAACAGATGTAGGTTCTATCCTGTCCTTCCAGTCTCCTTCATCAATGATTATGGATTTAATCAGACGACTGTGGGATTTATCCTCACCCAAGATTCTATGCTAGAGATCTACTCTAGAACTCTGGAATTCCTAGATTCAGAGTTTCTCCACACCAAAAAAACTTGAATTAATTCATCCATATCATTGAACCATCGAAGGGCTCAGGAATCTAACAACTCATGGTCTTCTATGATCAACGGTTGATGTCCAATACATTTTAACATCTATGACTTAATTTTTTTGGAGTGTTGAAATACCGAACTTTGGAAGGATGAAGGCTCAAATATCTAAAGGTCCATGTTTGATCTCTAGATCCACGATCGTCCTTTACTGAGGAACTCTGGGATTTGGGGTTCCTTCCTCTTTTTCACCACCAAACTCCCGAACTGTCGAACATAGAAATGGAGAAGGGAAAAGATCTATTGTCCATGTTTAATCATCAACAAATGGTTAGGATTGACTTTGGGCTTTGGGACTACAAGAATTTTTGCACCCAAGAAACTTTCACCCACAACCTTTCGGATAGTCGAATTCCAAATAATCGAAATCTGCAGGAACGTGTACCCACCAAATGGTGATCAGGATTTACTTCAAACTTCGGTACTTCGGGAATTTTTCTACTATGCACATCAACAATCAATTTCTCCCAAAGTGTCGAATCGTCGAACCACTTATAATCCAATGGCTCGCACTCTCATAGTGATCTATGGTGTATATTCACTCCAGGACTTCAGATATTTGGGGATTTTCCTAACTTACAACAATAACTCAAAACTGTCGGAGCAACGAAGTCTGAAGGACTTGTGGTTTTAAAAACCCTGGTCCTTTTCTTTTATCCAATGGCTATGAGGGATTCTGATATCTCCCAAATAGATCTCATTCTTTCACCTCAAATAAAGGATTTTTTTCCTCTTGGGGACTTACTCTCGCTATCCTTCCTGATATTAGGACTTAAATAAGTCACCTGCACACTCCTTGTGCTATCTCACCTCTGAGATTTTATACTCCTGTGAGTATAGGCACATTCCTTGCACCTACTTTGTGTAGTTTTGTACTATCTCTCTTGAGCTTTCGTACTTCAAAAAATCAATTCCTTTGCACACCTTGAGTGGTTTATGTACACGCCTTACACTAACTCTCCTAAACTTGGACTTTCAAAAATTTCGCCTGTGCACTCCTTTTGTTGACACTGTGACTCCCAAAAGATAAATTCATGAACTTAAAACATAAATTTTAAACTCTCTCTCAGAAACAGAAAACACCCAAATGTAGTTTTACATCATCACAATATCTTTTAGTTTAGAAAGTTCAAAGAGAGCTACAGTCTTCTCTTAGGGTTGAGAGATTTTCTCTTCTCTTATTTTTTAAGCAAACTTGAGTAAATTTGAAAATGTCATTATTGATAGATTGCTTACTTAAGGGTTTTTGGTTATTACCATTTAAGCTTATGTTTTGATATTATTGAATTTCTTCCTATTCGTTTAAATAGTAAGATAATGAATTATTGCAATAGCATACAATTGTGTTATCTAAGTGGTGACCAAGTTACGATATTTTATGTGTTCTTGAAGAAATTGTAGTTAAGAATGTTGGTAATTCTAGTTGAACTTTGGAATAGATTGAAGTTATGGGAATTAAATGCTTCCATGTTCCTTAGAATAGTTGCTAGTATTGAGACCTTAAATGGTCAAAATCAATCAAATGCATCCTGGACTTGAACGTTGATTATGTGTCTTGGAGGTCCTAACCTTGCAAGTAGGTTGGATGTGTAGATATCCTAGATTTCTTTGTGTTATGAATTATTATGTTAGTAACATTGATGTTGTATAATGAAACTTGCAATGTAGGTTGTAAATGAGAAATGAATTTGTAATATTATAGTATGTTAATGTCGAGTAACATTTGTTCTTGAATTGTTTTTTAAATGTACCACTACTGTACTCACTCATATTTATGTCATGACAAAAGGGTTTTTTATACATTTGGTATCAGAGCAAGGTTCAACCCTATGACATTGGACCGTTATGCCTTCCATTGTGTTAACTGAATGATAAAAATTATACCACTAATTAAATTCTGAATTTGTACATGTAGGTAATCATGGTTAGAGGATGCAGTGGAGGTAGATGATGTGGTGCTTGGGAATGAGGTTTGACACCTTCGATAGTACCCACACAATAGGAGTCTAACCCCTAGGGAGAAGGACTGACCATTGAGCATGAGTAGGTTGTTGTGGGAGATGTTGTAAGTATGATGAGATCCTTCCAGTGGATGTCATAGGAATTGATCAACCTCCTCGATGGAGATGGGGGAAGAGATTTTGTTCCCAATAACGGTTCACAACACACCCCAACTGGTAGTAGTAGTATACATAGAGAACTCAAGAAGGTGAAATTTCCTGAGTTCTGGGGTTCCCTGGATGGATTAGCCACCAAGGCATGGTTGGAGAACATGGATATGTTCTTCTCACTTCGTGATTACACCTAGAACATGAAATTTTGCATGGTAGTATTTCAGTTGAAAGGGAGTGTTCTTCTCTGGTGGAAGACACTCCTACCTCAACTAAACATGTCCATTGGAGATGTTTTACGAGAGTTGTTCGAGGAATGGTTCTGGGAGAGGTATTTTTCCGAGAAATTCATAGAGCACCAACTTAATGATTCTAATACCTTATGACAGGGTGGTCATACGGTGCTAGAGAATGAGGCTAGATTCATGGAGCTACTTAGGTATATTCAGAATTAAATTTAACATTTGTGCGAAGGTGAGGATATTAATGCCTCAGACATTGCACGATGTAGTTCAGAAGTCCCTCATAGTTGAGGAAGAGATGAATGGTGGGGGTTAGGGCAAGACTCCTTCTAGACCATCTGGACATACAACATCATCAGTGCAGTAACATCACACACCATCTAGACAGAATTCAGGGCATCGATATGCACCAAGAGGACCTATTTTCATGCCACCACGACGCTAGACTCCTCAGCTGAGGACTCCTTACAAAGGACTGCAGCAATATAAATAACATCGTCCACAAAAAAAATAACAGTTTAATCATGTTCAACAGAAAAGACCAAGATCATAGACTGTTAGGCCAACAACTTCTACTTTGGGAACCAGGAGCACTGGATCGAAGACTAGATGTTGGACATGTGGAGAGTCAAAGTACCAGCGAGACTGTCCGATTGAGGATGCCAGAGAAGCCAAGTCATCAAGACCCACTACAGTTGGAGATTTGGGAAAGGCCCACAAGATACATGTAGTGGTGAAAAACAACCAGGCCGAGCAATAGTCCACTGTGCTACAGACCTCAGGTACAATCATCGACCAAAATTTAATTATATTTATAGATCTAGGTGCTAGAGAGAGATTTATCTCTAGTGCAACGTCAAAGATAATTAAGGTAAATGTATTCAAACAGGACGAGTTCACATATGTAGAAATGGCATCAGGTGCCAAAAAAAAGGTTGGAGGAAAGGTTACATACTGTAAGATTAACTTGGGAGATTTTTTAATGAAGCTCAACCTATATGTCACAATCTTAGGATCTTATTTCATAATTATTGGTATGGATTGGTTGGATTCACATTATGCGATGTTTATTTCTTCCCTACATCTACAAAAGAGTATTGTTATTAGAAAACTAGGTAGGTGCGTACACAAAATAATCTCCCTAACTTCCACATGAATATATAACAAAACAAGACATAATACAAACTTCATCTTAGAATTCATGGTCATATAAACTAGTTTAGAGAGGAATGAGTGACATACCTTTTAAATGATGCTTGATCCTCACTAGTGTCATCCTTGTCGCTCCATATTTGGATTTGCGGGATGGTGAACCTGTTTAAGAAACACAAACCAACAAATAGAGAGAGAACAAATATATATATATATATATATATATATATATTCCACTGAATTCTATGTATAAGATCAAGGAGTTATACAATAAAATCCAAGACACCTTTATAGGGAAGAAATGTATTGTTGTATTATATTAAAATGGAAAGTGGAGAATACAACCCATGCCTTGATGTTGCAAGATCCCTTTCAATGTTTGTTTTCTTCAACACACACACCTTTTCTCCAATGCCTTTGATGAAGAAGATCCATAATCTGACTTAGAGAGCTAAAGCAAAGCTATCTCAAGTATAATCTATAGAAAAACTCTTTATGCATATGAAAACCTTATCCTTTTCAACCTTAGACTTTTCCACTAAATCAGAGGGATGGATGAGGAGATTAGGATGATCCCACTAAATCAGAGAAGTGAGTAAGATCCAAACCGATCGGAGGCCACCTCATCTTCTAGAAGATTCCCTTCTAGAACATTCATGAATTTTGACTTTTCCCTTGCTTAAGCATCATCGCACCCTATATATAGGAATCCTGGGACGAAACCAAATTCCATATTTGGTGCATAGTGGGAGGATCAAGCATTGTCTCACCCCAAGAATAGTGTAGGGTGTGACGATCTTCCTTGTCATATTTTTTTAGGGAGGAAAAGCAAACCACTTTTCTCATAGAGAAAGTCTCTATTAATATTTTATGGGAACATGTAAGTGAGTTAGGCACATGTCATCAATTGATCACTGGGGTGACCAAAATAATGTGTAACAGAATTCCCCCCAAAGTATGAAGATGGAATCTGTGACAAATGAAATACTTTCTAGAATGTGTGTACTGAAAACAAGGAGCGCATTGTTCGGGGACCTACAAACAATCATGGATTTGCATAATAATATACCATCTTCTAAGGTAGGAATTCCCATACTTAGACTACAAGTGAATCTAATCATAAGTGTCAAGTGATTCATGGCCACTAAGCATACATTGTGGATCCATTTCATCATGATTCAACATAGCCACGAGGAATACACTGTGGATATATGCTCTAAAATCATTAAAATTCGGACATAGCCACGAGACATACACAGTGGATATATGTGTCAGTACAAACTTATGAATACTTCGTCGCAACCTGGACAGATATGATGAGATATAGGGTCTTCATTTCCATCATCTCTAAGTATGAATCTATCCATGCGATTACAGGTCTCGAAGTCAAACATGGTAGAAACCACTTGATTACCGGTCATTAATGAAAAATATTAACAAGTGCGAGGGAAATAACCATTTATGTCAATGAATCCCAAGGTACTCTAATACAATCCAATGAGTGTGATGAATGATTTGAAGTTGAACACTCAATGGAATCTTTCAATAAGGGGCCAATGATGTGAACCCACTGTTGAAAGAGAGGAAACCTACCATTGAGGTATGCAGGCTCCAAGGTACCAATGTGATTTCTAAGTCTTGTCCTCAGATGTATCCTCCATCAATGACATGAAATATGTAACATATTTTAAGTAGATCAGAGTATGAAGTGATTAAAAAATGACTCAGGGAAGGCCGACATGGTAAAAAAATTATAATTGTAGATGGACGACTCAATAGAAGGATTATTTAGGTTGGACTTCTTTTGAAAATATGAACAACACGACAATTGTCTTGGCATCATTGACTCAAAGGAGGACCCAAAATATGAACTTGTGTATGGTCAAATGAGAGACAAATGGATTTCCCAACCTGGATATAATGATGAAGAGGGGTGTCATGTTTAAGAGCAACTTTACTACCACTAACACAAATACAACGACACGTTTCTTCCCAAATTTTCCCTGCCATTTCTAGCAAGTACCTCTTTATTTTTACACAAGCTTGAGGAGCATAACATATGCTTGTGATGTAAGCTCATCCTTCAAATGAGTTCTTCAAATTATTTTTAATGAACCCTAAGAAAGAGTGGTTCGATCTCATATTGGTCTTTAGATGCTTGTTTAATGAGTCCAAAGAAATAAAACTCAGTGTTTTTTTAAATTTTAGAGAGTTTAAAAAATACTTAAAGAGAAATACATAATGTGTTTTTTGTAAGTTAGTCTGATGAGACTGAAAAGAGATAAACTATCACTCATCATACATTGTTTTCAAATACTTTTACGAGCATGAAAAGAATCAGATCTCTCGATTTTGTTTTCATGTTTAGGGAGCTTGAAAAGAGCTTAAAGGATACTCCATAGGGTTTGTTTTCCGTATTAGCAATGCGAGTTCGAAAAAAAACAAAAGGTTACTCAATTTCATTCTCATGGTTTCACGAGTGTGAGAAATAATTAAGATGGTGCTCAGAGTTTTTCCTGAAAAAATCCTAATATCATCTACTCATAAGAAAAACAAACAAAAACAAACAAAAAATGGTGGACCCCTGTCAAACTTCTCATCCTTTGAACTTTTAATCTGTAAACGAAAACACTTTGCAAAGTTGGTTAGACCTTAGGGCATGGGTAAAATATAAAATTATTTTAATTTTTCAATCAAATATGGTAAAAAACAATAAAATAGGCCAAAACAACCTTTTTACCATTTCATTTGCAATTTTGCCCAAATACTGCCCAAAACCCTCTTTTTCTCCCAAATTTCAACTGTCAATTCTGTAGCGCCTGGTGGATCATTTTACAAACCGTCTCCATCAAAAAGGTAATCTTCTTCCTCTTTATCTTTTCATGGTTTAAAATTTTGTTTTTATTGGTTTATTATTGAATTTGGGTCAATTTTTTGGGGATACCTATACTTTTATATCATCGCAGGCCCACAATATTGTGAAGTACAATGATCTGGAATCGTTGTAGGAGGCTCAAAGACAGGGTGTGACGATGTCTCTCAACATTAAAGTAAATCCTTGTGATGACCGCAACTGAACTTTTGAAAAGATAGAAATAACTTGGAAAACTTCGAAGACATTATTTTTTATGATTCTAATCCTTTTTTAATGTTACTTAGTAGGTTTTCCTTGGTCAAAATGCTCGAGTGGAGAGAACGGGCACATGAGGAAGAAGACTATTTTTTCGAGAATGACTCGAGCATAGTTATGGCCCTTACGAAATGTGGATTACTCAAGTTATTCCAAATTCATGGAATGAGATCCCAAGTGAGATTGCTAGAGTATCTGGTTCACATGTGGGATGTGAACGAACAAGCCTTTTGTGTGGGTGTGCAAGCACTCACATTGGATATAGAGGATATTTACTTTCTGAAGGGTTTTTCTCACCGAGGCTCTCGAGTATCACTCTCGGAAAGCAGGGGTGGAGGAGAAACCATAGATTACTATGTTGCACAACATTGCATGCCAGGTATGGAAAAATATAGTGGCAAGGTGGTCATTAGAGATGTTCGGGATTTACCATTGTGAACCATCCTTTATACCATTTATTGTATGGCAGGGAGTGCAGCTCCCCACATGACTTTGCAAAGCCATTTTCAGTATGCCATAGAGTGCATGGAACCTAGGGTCTTCAAATGGTGTGAGTGTGTCTTGCAGAACATGAAAAAAAAACTGAAAAAGTGTCGAAATGGTCAATTGAAATAGTTTGGTTACGGTTCAATTTTGGTGTCCTTCTTGGAGAGTGTCCACGTCTTTAATCTATAGGTCGAGTGGGGCATACCCCCTCCACAATATCCATGGATGAAAAGGTGGGTGGACTTGATGGCTCGTCACGGTGGTGTGCGTATCGTCAAGTATGACGATGTTTTCTTCCAATGGATAAGAAATCAACTGATCATGGTGGAAGAATATGTGTACGCTGGGATGAAATTTCAAGGGGATCTTGAATTATCTATTCCTGAGGGATATCAGTGGGTAGACATAGGTAAGAAGGAAAATTTTCATTATATGATGCTTTTGATATTTTAATTATATAAAATGTTTTTTGTGTCATTTATCCAAGACTAATCAAGTTCTCTCAATAATGCAAATGTGGCACCTTATCGACCTCCAGGATCATATCCCATTCAGAGGTGAGGAGATATAGGTGTTTTATAAGGAGTGGCCAATGTGTATCTCGAGGCGATTGAGAATAACCTATACAGATTAACCATGAATATCCATGATGCCACAATGGATGAACTTCCTAGGCACTATCAACACCATACAATTGGCGTATCTGCATCTATTGGTCAACTTCTCCGTAGAGTGGCATGTGCAGTTGTTTGTTACAACAAGCAACATCCTTGATGATTTTTGTACATGAAGCCATGAGATTCATCATTTTGATATTTTGGTCCTTGGACAAAACACTTTTTGTAACTTTTATCGTTATTAATATAGATTTTCTACCAGCATACTTGTCTTTTCAAAATGTGTGTTTGGATTTAAAAGAGTCTCAAATGTCTATCTAACACATAGTTATCCAATGCATCTATCAATGTGTTTAGACATCTACAAATATGTTGATATTCAATATAATCAAAATGTCTTTCCAAGAGGAGAATTATTAAGTATACCCTTAACAAAGTAGGACTTCGAATGGAATAAATGTACTTAACTGCAACACTAATAACTATGAATCGAGATGTACAATAAGATGAAGGATGATTCTAAGGAGTTTTCTATGTTTGAGTTTGTTGCAGGGTTTCCTTCATATCAACACAAATATTTAGATTTTCCAATTTGTCAAAACCCTCAACATGTTCATGCTCATAAGGGGCATGTTTATTCATCAATCTTCTCTTGGATATGATCTGATGTGGATCATATCTTCTTCCCTGTAGCTCTAAAAATCCAAACTCCTTGAGATTTTCCTATATTTGAGATAAGCATGATCTATTATTGACTATGAAGGGTCCAATGATGAAAGGGTATTTGAGGCTGGAGGCTTTGTACAATTTTAGCAAATGCTTTGTCTCTGATATGATTCTTTGTCTGATGAATTCAAGGGAAAATACTCTGGGTATCCAAAAAATAGGAAGAAGGTAGTGGGTTCAAGACAACCATAAAACCAGACCACTGTTGAATGCATGAAGAGTACCCAGTCACCAACCATGTTTTATGGATTTGGTTGTAAATAGATCCTTCTGTCATCTAGGACTCTTGGTAGGTTATTGTTTAAAATCATACTGTAAATCCTGGATATGACTTTGTTGATCAAAATGAGCAATTTGATCCTTTTACATTCAATTGATATGAATGTTTCTTCAGGGAACTCTCTCTTATTTGTTTCCAGGAAAATATTCAACAAGTATGTGTAATATCTGAAATGTCTTAGTGACTGAAAATTCACTAGTTGTTTGTGGATATTATCAGCTATGAATTGCTCAAAACTGACACGGATTGACAAACTAAACTCTAACAAAAAAAATGCCAACAGGAAACCCAACATAACCTTGACCACATGCTTGTCATTATCTAGACCTAAAATTTGAATCAGTAGGGAACATACCCATTGGACCTCAATAACCATGATACTCCCACTCATTGGCAAAGACATACTTTCAAAAAGATATTGTGGTTTCAAAATTGTCTGTAAAAATAGGTCTTTGACTTATGATGGACACTCCCTATAAACCCTAATTATCATTTCTTCATTGAATGATTCATAAACTATGAAGAAGGACTCTAGTATGCCAAGGCCGCCTTAGATTGATAGACTCTCTATCCTACACAAGAGTTCAGACCCCTGTTTATTGACAAAAACTTTCTCTTCCTATGAATATTTCTCTACACACCAACCTATTAATTAAGGGAAGGGGAATGCAACCTCGACAATGTAAGTGACTATAGTGGCCTAGACTACTTCAAGGAAGGGCATATGTTTCCCTACATTATCAGACATATTATCTCTGGACACAGAGATGGGAGAAATGGTGATTTGAGTGTCGAACACATCTGAATCTCGGTCAATTAGGGATTCTTCGTTTGATACAGGGTCTTTCTCTATTACTAACATTATGATAGGGTGCATAGTGGCGATGGAAAATACCTGTAAATGAGTGGAAAAGGCCTGAGCTTGGCGTACTATTGAGATTCAGTTACAATGGAGTGGTTGCGCCAAATTTCAACATTCCAGTATTTGAAAACTAATAAAATAAATGCCAAGTGCCCCTTTTATATAGTTTCCCTATTTTGGGGGCGTGAGTAAGTGGTTTGGGGCAACCCACTTCTCACCCCAAAATGCACCTAGTGTTGCCACGTGGTCCTTGCCCAAAACCATGGTTTATTTTTTGGACCACTTTCGGGAATTATCTTATGCACAACTCCTCTCCTCGAAATGATCCTCGATCGTTGATATGGTGCACTTGCAATATGTGACCTATAATGTCCCACAAAATTAGATCCCCCCAGATACAGCCTCCTCCCATCAGACTTGGCCCTGTCCTCTATTTTTTCATGCCTCCACATCAATTTAGCACCTTGCTATGTCTTGAAAACTTGATTTCGCACATAAACATTTTATGGTGATAACATGGGATCCAAATGGGGATGTTATCCTCCCAGTGAGTTAGAAAAAAATGACAGACCAAGTTCCTACCAATTGGGATTTAATTTATTCCTCCAACTAAATTTACCAACATCTTATTCAAAAAACTCAAAATCAACTCAATTTCTGTTGATTTAATTCCAACTACTTCAACTGAAAAACAAAGTGGTTATATACAATGAATGGAAATGGTGATAGTTCCTTTATACAATGTAGTGTTTGAGAAACCTTACATTCACAGGTCCTCCTCCAACGACATCTCCATTAATCTCATGTATTAGATAGACATTATTCCCATGCTATGCCACAATTTTGAAAGGTCCCAGCCATAGATGATAAAATTTCCCATGCTTTCCTCTGTCTTTATTTCTGGCATCCCATCTCAACACCAAGTTTCCCACTTTGAAATCATTCTCCTTGTTATGCTTGTCAAAATTGTTTTTAATATTTTCTTGGTGTAGATGAGAATTTTTTAAGGCTTGTTCTCTTGTTTGTTGAACCTTGATCACTTCATTTTTTCTCTTTTGAGTGGCATCTATTTCAGCATCCTTCTCCTATAGAAACCTCATTACTGGAAATCCTAATGCAGTAGGAAAACTTTCCTCTGTTCCATACACAATCTGGAAGGCCCATTGTCTAAAAGGTGCTTCAATAGAGATGGGTTTCAACGAAAATGGCTACAATTTTCTCTTCCCATAAAAAAATTGGCATTCATGACAACTTGAAACCTCTTTGTAGACATCATAAAAAAGGATAGGATAATAGAACCCAACCCTCAATATATTTTTCACTGTATTTTTCCAATAATAGTTTCCTCCATAGTCACCTTTATGGAATTCTTTGATGGTCTTCTCTACTACTTCCTCCAGTAAAAAACTCAATAAAATTCCTCTTGGATCCTTCCAATACAGAGATTGGTTTACAATACAAAACTTTCTTTCTTTTAGATTTAAGAACTTGGCCCTGGTTTTACTCAATTTAGGAGGAGCCTGCAAATTTTTCAACACATAAATAATATCATCATACCATGGGGAGTCAACGTATTTTTGGGATACCTTAGGGGCTCTTTTTTATTCTGAATTTGTTGACAAGTCAGTAATGAAATTTATTCCCAAGAGCTCAAAATTTTTCTCTGACATCAACTTTGCAATTCCCTGCCCCTTGATCAAATTTGTAGGTTTGATCTCAAGGTAATATTCCAAAAACACGGCTATCCACTTGGCCCTTTTTCCCTAAGGACCAGGTTGAGTTAGAATGTCTTTCATAGTATTGTTGGGCACATAGGCTATGGTATTAGAATGTAATATATAAACTCTGAATGCCTTTAGGGCCTTGACAAGTGCATATACCTTATTTTCCATGATATCATACTTCAATGGTGAATCTATCAATGTCCTAATATAGTATGCTATAGGATTCTCAAAAATTTTCCCATCCTTATGTAATAAAACACCAACAATTGTGTTCTCTAATGAAAAAGAGGGCAACATAATGTCTTTTTCAAAATTAGTACTAGCCAATACTTGGGCCTTGGTCAATGCCACTTTACTGTCTTCAAAGAATTTCCTGGCTTCAAGGGTCCACTTTATCTCACTTCCTTTCTTGAGCATGTTCGTGATATGCTTTATGATTTCAGCCACATTAGGGATGAATCTTCTGAGAAAAATTACTTTCCTTTTTTGCTTGTGGGTGTGCCAATTTTCAAGATCCCCTCAACTCTGTTGGGGTCTATATTTATTCCCTCCTTTGAAATAATGTGGCCAAGTAATTTCCATTCTTCCATGCCAAAATTTGATTTCTTGGGGTTCGATGAAATGACAAACTTTCTTCACTTTTGGAAATCCCTCCTTAGATGTTTAAGATGTTCTTCATAAGAAGATGAATACATATTGATATCATCTAAGTAAATAACAATAAATTTATATTTTTTATCAGCAAAATATATATCCATATCCCTTTGAAACGTTTCTCCTACACTCATGAGCCCAAAAGGCATATTGGCATATAGGAAGGTACCCCATGGTGTTGTGAATGATGTCTTTTCATGATCATCATTGTGCGCCATGATTTGATTGTACCCGAAGAAGCCATAAAACATTGACATTTATGAGAACCTACCACATTTTGTAGAATGTGATTCATATTAGGAAGCGGGTAGTTATCCTTAAGAGACACCATGTTCAGATTTTTTAACTCCACACATAACTTGATATCTCTACTCTTCTTTTTGATAAGAACCAGATTTTCCACCCATTTGGAAAACCTCAAAGATACTATGATTTTGGCTTCAAACAACTTATTTATCTCTTTCTCGATCAAGGGCAACAAGAAATGATTTATTCTTCTTAATTTGTGTTTGAAATTTTTATGATCTTCTTTGATCGGAATCACATGTTAAATCACCTTTGTATCATAAGATATCAGATCTTCATAACTCCACAAAAAGACATCACATATTTCTTTCATTAAATTCATATATATTTTCTTAACCTCTGGGCTGAGTGTATGTGTCATATTAATGATCTTGGGATCTTCTTCAGTCCCAATGTTGCAATCTTCAACATCTCCCTCATTTATAGTAATTTTAGGACTTCTGGCCACATCATTATTATCAAAAAAAATCTCCAGTGGGACCAAACCTTTGGGAATGATGTTATCTTTTAGCTGCACTATTTCTCGACCAACAATCTTTTTTTTGAAATAAACATTGTTTGTGAACATCGTTGCATATTCTTCTTCACCACAATATTCTTCATAAATATTCACATTTTTGAATTCATCCTCCATCTTGAGGAAATTTTCTATTTGTTTATCATCTTCAAAAGCCTGGAAGCACTTAATATTATCTAGTATTGTTGGCCTATGTTTGACCTCAATCTCATATTTTCTGTTAGGGAAAATGGGAATTTTAAAGACTGAGGATGAAGTAGTCAAGGCATTAACAATCTGATTTTGTCCTCATGGGATCACTAAAAGATTATATTCTAGAAATTTATCAAGAAGTTCAAGCACTATATTTCTTTAGGCCCTCAGCCTAGGATGATTTCCTTGGTATATACCCTTTATCTGATTGATAATCAACTTAGAATATCCATGTACAACTATTCTCTTAGCACCCATTTCTTTCAAATTATTCAATCCCAACACTAATACTCCATATTCAACCATGTTTTTGGTGAAATCAAAAGCAAGTTTATAAGAACACAGTTTTGCATTTCCTTTGGGGAATTTGATCCACATACGAGCCCCTCCTCCTTCTCTACTGAAAACCCCATCAAAGCTCATATTCCACATCTGATTCTTTGCATCATTTAGCTGCCCCAAACTTTCCTCATTTTGTTGATCAGATTGGTCTTTGGCAAGAATTTCAATCTCTGGCCCTTCCTCTTAAAAAATCAAATCATTGAAGAAAATGGAGGAACCCATCTTAGTCTCCACGGAGTAGATGGGATGGTTATTTGTATGGGCCTTCTTACTGATTGTGTATTTGAGAAAAAGTTCCCTGTACAATATCCTATATTGACCAAAGACAGGGATGATGGCGTATGACATATCCATCTATAGGGTTCCTTTCAACTTAGCATCCCATGATCTAAACAAGAACATTCCAAAATTAGGAGGGATATCAACAACCACTACATCCATGACCATATTATTTTCTAGAATTTGAGACAAATATACCACCAAATAATTTATTAAGCCGAGGAACTTTACCTTCCTTGAATCAAAGGAGAAGAGATATTTGTAAGGCCTTGTAATATCCAGGCCCATTTGGTCCATGACCACTTTGTGAATCAGGTTATGGGATGCTTTAGAATCTAACATAGCATTTTGCAGAGTCATATCATGGATCTTCAAACTGACATAGAAAGGGGGGACCTCATCAACATCACTATTTTCTTATACATGTGGGTCGAACAAGATGGCAGGATGATCATCTTGTATGTTCATAATATCGAAAGTTTCTTCCATCTTGCGCATCCTGATGATCTAATTTCTATATTCATTGTTCTTTATCAACTCATTGAATGGTACAAAGATTTTAATATTGGCCATCTCACTTTCAAAATTAAAACAATATGAGGTTCTCTCTACCTCTTTGATGACTGTCTCCTTTCTTGTTTTAGGTATTTTCTTTTGAGGTTCTTCCTTGTACTTTCCGTTCTCCATAGCATCTTTTGCAACATAGTCCTTTTTAGGCTAACTTGAAGAAGGTATATTACTCTGATCTTCTTTCATGGGATTTCCCTTTGGAGGATTTCCCTTAGGAGGATTTCCTTTCGGAGGATTTGCATGCACCTTTTGGTTTCGTAGATTATATTTCTTATGTAATTTCATGATGGCATTCTGCAACCCTTTCTTGTAATCTTCCCTTTCTACTGAACACCTTTCCTCATCCTCCTTCATGAACATTTCATTTGCATTCATGAAATGGTCATGTTCTTATTTACTCAAAAACACCTTTGTTTCATTAGCATAAAAACAATGTATGTTGTCTTCAAAGGTTCCATCAAAATTTTCATTTACATAATTATTTTGAAATGGAGATCTTATTTGTTGATCACCCTGGTTCCTTTGATCTCTTTTTCTAATCTATGGAATTGTTAGCCTCCTTTGGTTTCTAAGTGGAACATAAACATGTTCTCTTGTGTTAGTCTTATTTTATAAATACATCCTCTCCATCAGATTCTCCATGGTTTTCATCATTGTTTCAAATATCTCTTCGGATGTGTATGAGGTTGAAGGTTGTGCCTTATCTTTAACCTTGTTCATGTCCCTATTAGAGTTAGATTTGATATTTCCTGAGGCCATTAGATTTACTTCAATTTCTATTGCATCGCTCATCTTATCATCTAATTAAGTAGATCTTCTTTCCCTCAACAAAAAAGAAAAATCACTTTCAAAGAAATCAACATATCTAAGTTGAGCATCTCTAGGAGGGGGTTTCGCTTCAGTAGGAATTGAATTATAAACTTTGATAAATATTGTTGAAAACTCCTGCACTATTTCATCACATGACATTCTCATGTTTTTATACTGGGTTAACAAATGAAGGGGTTTTTTCTTGTCACCCCACTTTGGAAGGAAAATTGTTTCAAAGGCCTAAAATTTTTGGATACTTGCTGCTGGGAGATATTTGAGCCACTTTCTGACTTCTCATGCAAGGATTTGTGTGAACAACCACTACTGCATTTGTGTCAAAATCCGACGACGCGTTCGACGCAATTGCCACTTTCTATTGTCGGAAGACCAACAAACCTCGGACCCCCTCAAACGTCGTTTCACATGACGTCGTTTTTCTGACGACCTAGTTTTCGTCGGTATTGCGACGTTTGAAACGTCGCAATATCGACGTTGCAAACGTGGCAAGACCGACGTTTCAAACGTAGCAAGACTGACGTTTCAAACGTGGCAAGAGAGACGTTGCAAACGTGGCAAGACCAACGTTTCAAACGTGGCAAGACCGACATTTCAAACATGGCAAGAGAGACGTTGCAAACGTGGCAAGACTGACGTTTCAAACGTGGCAAGACCGACATTTCAAACATGGCAAGAGAGA
>ML815537.1:29116-42710 GCA_009831015.1 Picea engelmannii
ACCGGTAAGTTGCTCTAGTGTTGGTTGTTGTAACTGTTCTTCAAAATAGTTAGTGATTGCTTGTCTTATCTCTTAGGGGCTTATTTTTTAGTGTGTGTTACTATTTGATCGTGTAGAATACCTTAGCGTGTCTTGGATATTCTAACACAGTGGAGGATCCCGAGCTCCGCCGGTCATGAAGGCTCATGGGCCTACCATCGGTTATACTGGAGCCACCCCCGCCACCATTGAGGCAGAAGCTAGACCAACCAGGGTCTTTCGAAGAAACTGGGTTACAAACCATTGTGCCCGAACAACTCCTGGAGGAATCAATTGCCAATATTGGCTCGGTTGAAACCCCAACCACTGATACTTGGCCATCGATCATTGTACCCTTCCAATTTTACGAATTCTTGTCAGTGCCTCACACAGTTATGGAACCAAACGCTGTTACTTCCTTTGAGAATTCTTCCATTCCCACCACCGTTGCTACCACAGGAAAAACATCTCCTAACTTGCCATCATCAGTCCGAGCCACTACGGTCTCGGCCACAACTACGTTGCACAGTGGACCGATCCCATCTATCGTGGCGACCACAAATCCCTTCACACCTAGTGCGACAGGCCCTCTGTTCTCATACGGTATGCCTAGTTCAGGTACAAGTCCTGCACTCACTTACTCCACTTTACAGACTTTGGGTCTGGGGGCAGGGAGCTCTAATGCTCCTCTGCAAGGTCAACTTGGGGGCATTCCTATCCCTTTTAATGCTTTTCCTTATGCTAGAGGTCATATCTCTCCTTCGTCCCCTTCGCTTGGTGGTCTGCATCAGTAGTCCGTCAGGCAACCTACACACATGAGTTCATTTGGAGCTGAGAGTCAATGAACACCTGCGCAAACTCTGTCGGTAGGTTCGTCATCGTTTGTTTGGAACGAGACGTTTGGTAACAACACTTTTGAATCCATCGATTTCCCATCTGGGGGCACTCCCATCTTTGGACAGTCTACTCTGGCGCAGGGTACTATTCCTGCGCCGGGGGCACATATAGCAAGACCTTGGAACTCAGGACAAGGATCCATTCCCTCCTCTGGAATGTCGTTCTGGGGTAATTCTTTCCACAGTCAATGGAACCCTGGATATACTTCTATGCTTCTCCCATCAGGTCCAGCATGGGGTAATCCTTCCCAAAGTCCTTCAAACACGATGAACGCCCAACATCCTATGTTCTTTATGGGGAATCAGCCAATGATGTCTCCACAGATGCAAAATCCTTATGCTGGTCAGGTCCATGGTTTCTACAAGAATCTGGGCTAGCAACCAAACTTTTCCTGGAAACCTGGTGCCAGTCAAACTCCAGGGTCCTTTTTTCCAGGCTATCAGCAACAACCCAAACTACCATTCCTGGTGATGTTACACTTGCCAGATTTGACAAGGTTGTTAAATGATCCTATTTGTCATGATCCACGTTGGCCTCCTATGCCAACGAAGTTGCCTTCGGACATTCCAAAGTTCGAGGCCAAGCCTAACGAAGATCCAGGTGATCATGTGACTACCTTCCATCTTTGGTGTTCATCTAACCAATTGAAAGATGACTCCGTCCAGTTGTGATTGCCTCAACGCACTCTTATCGGGAGTGCCGTGAAATGGTACATTGAGCTTGATCGCTCAAGATACTCTTCTTTTGGCGAACTGGCGATGGCCTTCCTTAACCATTTCTAGTTACCTGTGAGATACGACGCTGGCACAGAGTTGCTTGCCAATTTCGAACAAACGACAACGGACCATATCTCTGATCATATCTGAGAATGGAGATGCCGAAAGAGTCTAATCAAAGTACCAGACCCACCAGCATTCCTTCTTGAGTGGTTCCTTAAGTATTTAGTCCCACAATTATCCAAAGACGTCGCAACTTCAGGAGTTTTCTCCGAAGAAGATGCCATCATGAGGGCTCAACAGTTTGAGCTTATCTATTCTCAGTCTGGTTTATTGTACAACATCCTGCCGGATGCACCATGATCGATACTGGATAAAACTAGACATAGAGCTGGACCACATGCCGATGGTATTGTTGGCTCAACACAAACCATGCCCACTGAGCAATTGACAAAGCAATTGCAACAGTTATCTATACAACACTCAGCGGCCAGCCAGACTACTGCTTTGGTTGCTCCTCGTACCCAAACGCCAGAATTACACTCTGTGCAGACGACTAACCCAAAGGCCACCCAACAACCCGACAGGAAGAAAAAACAACGAAAGAAGGGTAAGGGGGAGAAAAAACCCACTAATAATGTTGGCGAGGGCACCACAAAAAAACGGAAGGCGAGGTATCCGTGCAACTTGTGTGCGGAAGATCACCCGACCCATCTATGTCCTCGACTTGTAGAGGCCCAGAAGTTTGTCACACAGCAACAACAAGCCATGTTGACTAATCCCTTTCAGCATGGGCAAAATTTAACTCAAGCCTCTACAAGTGCCGAAGAGGGGAGACGAGAAACCTTTCCTCCCCCAAACAATTCCTCATCTGCGAACGTATATATGGTTAGGGGTGATGCTTTAATAATGACTAGAGCACACGACTATAGTGAACCAAGCACCTCTGGGAAGGGTAAAGAAGCAGAGATCCCATCTCTTCCTCTACAGATCGAGAAGACGTTGGGTGAAACAATCACATGCATTCCAAAGGGTGCATTTAAGAAAGCTTCTCACAACCCAAACACAAGGGCTGCCCAAAATTACTCTGTGGTGGAAGATTTATCACAAACCCCTTGTGCGATGTCCGCATTGGAGGTCCTCCAAAGCTGCCCTGCTTAAAGGAAAGCCTTGTTGACTACTTTAGGCTCTACTAAGACTTGTAACTCAGGTACCATCATGTTAGATACGACCGACTTAAAACCTCGTCTACCTTACCACATCGTGTTTCAGATAGTAGTGGCTCATCCCACGAAAACTTTTACATGGAATATCTTCCGCACGGTGGTCGATGAGGGCGCTTCGACTTGCGTTATGTCGTTAGCATGTTGGAAGGCCATTGTTCAGACCGCTTTGTCTACATCACCTACTCTCCTCACTGCGTTCGACGATCATTCTTTCCGACCACATGGCATCATTCCTTCTTTCCCTATGCAGTTAGGAGGGAAGACCATGTGCGTTGAAGTAGAGGTAGTTGATGCCCCCCTCGACTATAAACTCTTGTTAGGTCGAAGATGGACGTATGCTATGCAAGCCATGGTTGCTACAGTTTTTCGAGTCTTGTTGTTTCCACATGAAGGCCGGATAGTGACCATCGATCAATTGTCCTTCTCTAGACGTGACCTAGATTTGGGGGCATCCACGGTTCCCATGATAGACAATCCTCAACCCGATGTCGTTAATGTGGGAGTTGGTTTGTGCCCATCCTTGATGGGTACCTTCAATTACCCACCTCCTTATAATGATGTCAAGTTCATATTGAATCACCACAAGGCTGAGATTTTTCACGTTTCGTCGTTCCGCACGACTTACTTTGAGGATTCGTGGATTCTTCCTTCCCCATCAGCCACGATGGATGAGATAGAGAACTTCGGCATGTCCATGCCCTTGTTGGCTACTGAAGTAGCGTACTCTTTAGTCCAGCAAGCTTTAGCTAACCCTGATCCAACTCCTACACAAGAGTTGGATCCACTTCCAGAGCCTATTTGGGCTCAGGATTCTCTTACTACTAGCGATTCGTTAGACTTAGTCTTTCCTTCCGACAAAGCAGTAATCGAAGCAATGACTAGTCCGGACAAACCTTGGGACGATCTTCATCACAGATCATATTTCCTCCTAGAGTTACACCGAATCGAGGTAGGAGAATTCACTATCACCATGACGGGAGATCAGTCATGTCCTATTAACCTCTTAGCTACATAGGAAATTTATGCTGGGGGGAATATGGCGACTATCGTTGAAACTATACCTATTGATATCTCCCGAAACCCTAGCATCGTGGAGAATTTCTTCGTTGGGGCGGATTTCTCCCCCGAAGAGATTCAAATTTACACGGATCTTTTCAAAGAATTCACGACGTTTTCACCTGGACTTATGAGGAAATGGCAGGTATCGATACGAAAATAATTGAACATGAAATCATGACGTATCCTGATGCTAAGCCTGTGCGACAAAAACTTGTTCCAGTCAATCCTAAGAAAGCAGCCATCAAGATTGAGGTTGAGAAATTTCTCAAGGCAGGGTTCATTTACCCTATCCATTTGACTCAATGGGTGTCAAAACCCGTGCCGGTCAATAAAAAACAAGGCATGATTTGTGTATGTACCGATTTCGGTGATTTGAACAAGGCATGTCCAAAAGATAATTATCCAACCCCATTCATCAACCAGATCATTGATGAATGTGCCGGTTGTGAAGCCTTTTCGTTCATGGATGGTTTTTTGGGCTATAATCAAATCCAAATCAAACCTGAGGACCAACACAAAACGACATTCATTTGTCCATGGGGTACATTCGCCTATCGTAAGATGCCTTTTGGCCTCAAGAATGTTGGAGCCACTTTCCAGCGGGCCATGTCTTTTGCGTTTCACGACCTCAAACATATAGTTGAGGCCTATCTAGATGATTTATCATTAGGCTCTCGCAAGCAAAAGGATCATCCTATGCACCTCAGACTAATCTTCGAACGCTGTCACCACTTCAGGATTCGCTTGAATCCCAACAAGTGCAGCTTTTGCGTCACCTCAGGACGTTTCTTAGGTTTCATCGTATCAACAATGGGGATCATGGTGGATCCTCTTAAGGTGGTGGAAATAATCCAGTTGCCCCACCCACGCACAATCTTACAACTTCAAAGTCTTCAAGGCAAGGCAAACTTCTTACGACGCTTCATCGCCAACTATGCCAAAATCACCAAGGGGTTTATGCGTTTACTGAAGAAAGATGTTCCCTTTTTCTGGGACAGAGCCACTCAACACTCTTTCGACACATTAAAACACGCTCTCACAACTGCACCTCTGCTACGGCCACCTAATTATAAAAAATATTTCTTATTATATTTGGTTGCCGCAGAGTCAACCATAGGCATGGTTTTAGTTTAGTAAGATGATTCGTTTTCAGAATACGTGATCTATTACCTGAGCCGAGGCCTCGTAGGACTGGAACTTAATTATTCCCATCTAGAAAAACTTGTGTTGGCAGCAGTTCATGCTGTTCAACAGTTTCGTCACTATGTTCTGTTTCGCAAGACCACCATCATTGCTGTTGTGAATCCATTCCAGTACATGTTGAAATGATGATTTATCGGTGGAAAAATCAGTATATGGATGGTCATCCTCCAAGAATTTGACTTAGACTTCGTTTCATCCAAGTCCAAGAAGTCATTGGTCTTCGCAGAACTTATTTCGGAGCTTCCGGTTGAGTCAGGTGACGTTGTGCCTGAGGAATCGCCTATCTGGGGGGATATGTTTTTGATTGAATCTTCAGACCCCTGGTACGGAGATATACTGATCTATCTCTAGACTTTGAAGTGCCCCACATCTGCTTCTCGTGACGACCATCGGTGGATACGCCATCAGGCTAAGAACTATCTCATACTCGATGATACGTTGTATCGAAGAGGCGTAGACTGCATCTTGCGTCGATGTCTCACTCATGAGGAGGATGTCATAGTGCTCAAATATTGTCATACAGGAGCTTGTGGCGGTCACTTATCTGGGTTGGCAACAACCCAAAAAATTTTACGAGCAGGTTACTTCTGGCCCACACTTATCAAAGATTGTATCGAGTTGGTCAAGAAGTGCCATCCGTGCCAAATCTTCTCTTGGAAGATGAGGGCATATCCAACTCCTATGTTTCCTGTCATCACAATTGGTCCCTTCACTAAGTGGGGGATTGAATACACTACATGCAATCCCCCATCAGCAAGGGGGCACCGCTATATCATCGTAGTTGTCGACTACTTCACTAAGTGGGTCGAAGCTATGCCAACGTTTAAAGATGATGGAGAGACTGCAACTCTCTTCTTATTCAACCAGATTATAGCACAGTTTGACATCCCGAGAGAGATTGTCATTGATCATGACAGTCACTTTCAGAACCAAATGATGTCCGATTTAACGTCAAAGCTTGGGTTACGGAAAGAACATTCCTCACCTTACTACCCCCAAGCCAATGGGTAGGTGGAAGCTGTAAACAAAACTCTTAAGATGATTCTACAGCGAACTATCAACTCAGCCAAGTCAAACTGACATTTGATGTTATACTCGGCATTATGGGCTTACCGAACATTAGTTAAGACTGCAAACGGTTTCTCACCTTTCCAACTCATTTATGGGCTAGAGGCAGTCTTGCCCATCGAATGTCAAATCCCATCTCTGAAATTGGTAGTACAGTTATTGCAAGACACTTATCCACTTGAAGAGCAGTTAGTACACCTTGAGCAGCTGTATGAGCAGTGTTGCGATGCGGCTTTGGCCAACGAGGCTCATAAACATAAGGTCAAGTGTCAATATGATAGATCTGTTCGTCCTCGGATTTTTTCTGAGGGTGACCTTGTCCTGGTCTATGACCAAGACAAGGACCCCCTGGGGGTAGGAAAGTTTAAACCCATGTGGTTCGAACCCTTCATTATCAAGGACGTTTCAAAAAAGGACGCTTATCGCTTGGTAGATTTTGAAGGGAATGCTTTGGCGGAGCCTAGAAATGGGCTCTACCTCAAGAAGTATTACTCTTAGAAAGGTCACTGTGGGTATCTTTTTGTAACATATGTATAGTCTTTGTACTATTAGTTTTTTACATTTATTTTAAAAAAGTGTTATGGACGTGTCATTGATGTTATCTTTCGTCAATATGGCAGACGTCAAGTGAGTCCGAGGTGTTCATTGGGTATGCAGACGGTGCTAGTCGACACATGTGGAGGCTTGCCTCTGCAGCTTGGGTAATATTTACACCACATGGTCAGTTGTCATGTTCTGGAGGTATATGCTTAGGTGACACCACGAATAATGTTGCTGAGTATAGTGCAGTTATTGAGTTGCTTCGTGACGCTTTTTCATTGGGTATATCTCGTCTCCAGGTCTATCTAGACGCTCAACTGGTTGTGTCGCAGCTAAACAGAATATACTGCGTTCATGACCCAAATTTACACCAACGATTCCTTAGGGTACGTCTCTTGGAACACAACTTTGATTATATCACATATTTTCATGTTCCTAGGAGTTTAAATCAAATCACAGATACTCTAGCTAATCACATTTTAGATTGGCATCTTGCTCACATATTAAAAGATCATGGACATAAACATGTAAATACATTTTTGTACACATAATCCATAAGACACAAAAAGAGATAAAAAACCATATATAAACATCATAAAATCCTCAGAGTACATAGATGGGTGCAAGCACATCGAAAGTGGGAGAAGTAACGAGTCACTGGGCTTATGCCCTCAAAAAATATATACATATCAGTGCTCGTGGCACATAAAAGTCTAAAGTTTGATCAGGGCCTATGGACCCTGTTATAATCATGTACAGCTTGGGATAAACACCTAAAACGTTAGACCCATGTCTGAGGTGGCCCCACAACATGAGTCTGCAGAAAGGGCGGCAGGTCCTCTATCTCTGCCATGGGAACTGTGCCAGTGAGGGCAGTAAAGTTTCGCTCAATTCGCCTCAGGACCCTCTCGGCCTCTCCTGCTAGGAGGTTCCCTGCTACTGCTGCTCCTCCAGCGGCGGTAGCTGCGGCTTCTAGTCGTGGGCGACACCTGTTCCGTGCATAGTCGACAGGTCGCACAGGTCCCACATCTGCATGCAATAAACATTCACCCATCAAAATATCTCGTATACAAAAACATGATATATATATCAAAAAAGAAATAAAAATTACATATGCAAACTAAAAAACTTTATAGGTGGAGACTTACCTATCTCCCCTCGCTCCTCACCAGGAGGCACTGGTATCTCTGGATCTCTGGAGAAGTCGATCCTCGCATATGGGTAGTCCTCAATAGCCAGAATTTGTCGTGACATCCAAGAAAAAAAGTCGTCGTTGAAGGCCTCCACGGTCCTTCCACCGACCTGTCGCGGCAGTAACACTGCCCATCTGCATACTACGGGGAAAGTGGCCAGATGTCCTCGTACTGTTAGCCGAGGACTGAAACATGGAACTCTCTCGAAGAAGAATGACATAGGATGGTCCCAAACCCAAAGTTCCTGTGTGTCCGCTGTCGGCAAGCTGTCAACTGACTCTTCATGCACTCCAACAGTGTGGTACTCCAATAAAAAAGTTGTGCATTTATGCACTGGATCACACAGTTCATCTGTGCGTGCGAAGCCTGGTGCACGGCTACTGAGCCTGTAATCTTCCCAATGAGCAATAAAACAATCTGTAGGGTGAGGCTGGTAATCCTACTAACAGGTATCGATGAACCTCTATGATCGGTCCCAGCCTCACAATACTCATCAATCAGTTCCAAGACTTTGCTCGGCCCCGCAGGAAACATCTGTAGGTTGACTGGTTCCCCTCTCCTTGAGAGGCCAGTCAAAAAGTAAATATCTTTGGTGGTGGGCACCAAGGATTTCCCCTCTAGCATGAATGCCTTTGCATCAGGGTGCCAATAATCAACCAAGGCGTTCAGTAGCCTTGGTTGCACGCGCATAAACGGACATAAAAAGAATTTCACCAACCCGCACTATGTCAGCACGGCCACAACATTCAGATCTGCAGCCACTAACTCATTGGCGGCCTCATGCTCCCTTTCCCTCCACTGAACATATATCCTGCCAACACAACAAGGTAAAAGGAGGGTCAATACTTGTTATTTTTTTTTCTTTTCATCACGCGGGGGGGTGGGGGGGTGGGTACCCGCGGCCTGTAGAGGTGACAGTCATGGGTACTCGCGGGCAGGCTTTTCTCTGCATGCGGGTACCCGCAGGCTGTCCCTGGACAACCCACGTTTTCCTAGGGCCGACCTTTTTGAGGTCGATGCCCACCCCCAAAACACAACTAAATGCTACAAAAGAAGTATTAGATAGCTAGACAAGGGAGTTTGTACTTACTTGGTCCAAGCAGAGGTTTGTTTCGTCCACTGTAGCTCTCGGAATCTCGATCTTTGGCAAAGGGGGTCTTTTGGCTCCAGAGTCAATTTCCAAATCAACAATGGTGATAATGAGCTTCCAGCTTCTATTTATAGACTTTTTGGCCTCGTTTTGTCACTTTTTTGGGCCCTTTTATTAGTTTCTTTATACCAAAAACAATTTAGAGTGATCGAGGAGTTATGTGGGAGGGATTTGATCAGGTTTTGGGACATTTTTTTTTGGGTTTCGAAAAAAAAAATATATATATATATATATATTGATGGTCCATAAAAAAAAATTATTTTTTCAAAAAATCAACTTGAGCATATAGGTTAGGATTCTACCCCATCTTTTCCATCTCATTTCCTTTTTTCTTATGATTTAGGATCGATCCCATCCGGTTGTGACATGAAACCGTCATATCTGCTCTAGAAGTGTCGTAACTTGGTGGTAGAGCTTACCAAAACATGGATGCCCTTGGTAGGCCCTGGTTGCATTATGGTGTCCATGTCGTTTCTAACAACACTGTAGGCTCGGGAGTCCATATAGTCTTTCCTGAATATGAGTTTGAGCCTCATTTGTATGGGTCCTTTTCACTCTTTGACTTAATCTCCAGACTCCCAAAACATAACGGGTCTCCTTTTAAGCCCTTTTCAGACCCTCTAAACATGAAAAGATTGCCGAGCGATCTTGTGGCCTTTCACGCTCGTTAAACTGAAATTTGAAGTCACGTCTGGCTAGCGGTAGTTTACCCCTTTTCAGTATGGACGAACAACTGTACGAACAAAGGAATACTCTATTGAATTCCCATTCTTTAGAAGAGTATCCTCAGGTATAAGTTTATTCCTTTTTCGGGCCGGAGGGACTAAATTTACGAAAAAAAAACCCCCCCAGAGTCCATAGTTAAGCTCTTTTTAGACTTCCTAAAATTGAAAAGATCGCCAAGTGACCTTATTATTTCACACTCGTTAAAATGGTCCAGAAGAACATTCCTGATGGAGTCCATAGTTAATCGTTTTTCAGACTCCTTAAAAGTGAAAAAATAGCTGAGTGATCTTGTCCTTTTCACACTCGTTTAAATGGTTTTGAATTGACGTCTAGTCGGTGCTAGTTTATCCCTTTTTCGAACAAACTAGACTATTAACGAAAAAGGTACCCCAATGGAGTTTCCTTTTATGCTTTTTCAAACTCTCTAAATATGAAAAAACACCGAGCTTACCTTCTCTGGGCTCGTTAAACTTACATCGAAGGACGTTACCATTGTTTGTTCTATCAACTGCATTTGCATACCTTACTCATCAGCCTTGTAACAATTTACTTATGTGTCTTAACACCTTTGGCCACTGGAGGATTTTCCCCGAGTATCATTTCCCTAGAACATCAGTCTTGTCCTTGTGCCTAGAGCTTGTATGTTTTCAGTACTCGTTCCTCCATTGTAACGTAATATTCCTCTATTTTTTTTCAAAAATTATCAAAAAGAACAAAAAAATCAAATATACCCCAAAAAGAGGATGGGAAAAGTATTTTCTTTATTGGCAGCATAATGAGTCGCCCTTGGATGAAGCACATCTGTCCGTTTGATCATCAGATCATGGGATGTAATACGACCTTAGGAATCTTTTCCTCGCTATATAGAGTTGTGTCCTCCACCGTTTGGTTACTCTTCCAGACATATGGAGAGTTTGCGTTGCCTCCTGCTTCGTAGACTTGTGATTAACAGATATGCTTCCTGAGTCTTATCACTTGTTGTGCTATTGTCCAAGGGAAGTTTTTCACTAAGCCTGAGTCGACCCCTCTACAATATGTCTCTTGTCCGCATACCCGACCATCCTGAACGTCCAATCAAGTCTTTGTTCGAAATCACTGAAGCCTTCAGTTCGATCATCAAGATTATCAAGTCCATAACCGACGAGCCGTTGAAGACCTCTGGGTAGTGCAGTCGTACACTCATATTACACTCCTACCCGAGTGTAAAAGGTTTTGAAGTTGTTGCTCGAGCTCTGAAGTACAACCATCAGGCCGAATCAGCTTCTGGGAGATGGATACTTTATATGTATATCTTTCTGATTTCGAGATGTAGCTCCGCTGTGTATTATTTGCGGCTACTCTTCATAGTTATTTGACATGGATCTACAGTGTATTTGATTGGTAGCCATGGTTCTATTTTATCCCGAGCATGGGTATGCCCGCCTCGGTGAGACATTTGTTATTTTGCAGACGACACCTCCTGATTCCTGATTCTTGGGCTCACTCATTCAGCATATCAATACAGATTGGTAAAAGATTGGTAATGTATTTCAGCCATCAAATGCTCTTTTGACCTCACACATTAGGGGGCATCTGTTATAACCCTAAATTAAACCACACATGCTTACCTAGCATCAGGCCAACACATATACCTTCATTGCCAAAACATCTGCTGAACAACCTCTTTAAAAATCCTCTTGGGTAAAGGTACATGCGCCCTAACCCACTACTGCACGCGTGTGAATGATGGCAGGCCTACTACAGCCCGCGTTTACCTAACAAAACACAAAAATAGGAAAGTTTCCGACGAGACAAAAAGCTATGGGTCAGTTAACTGAAACTCCCGGCCATGCATGGCCGAGAGTTCGTCCAAAACCCTAGCTCCTTCTAGCCTATAAAAGAAGGGGTAGGGGTACTATTTGGAGGAGGAAAATTATAGAAAAGAAACTCTGCCCATTTGTCCCAAACCTTTAGCCTTTCCTCAAGCCTAAGGAGAATTAACGCAAAGCAGTTGGAGGACAAAAGAAGAGGGGGAGTCCAGGATCAGGATCAAGGAGCGGTGGCCGTTCTCGACTTTGATTGTAAGTTGGTTCATTTTGAAAATAATAAAAGAATACTTTTCTCATCCCAATGCATGAGTTATCTATGATTCATGTAATTTATGTTTAATTTCTAACCCTCAAGTAGAAAAGTAGCATGCATGCATAGTGTTTTGTCTTGATTGCAGGTTAACTTTGGAAGAAGCAGCGCAAGTAAGCGGGCAAAGCGCAACAGAGGATCTACACCAAACATCAGTAAAAAGGTTCGTAGTTCCTTTCCATGCATGTATCGTGAAAGAGGGGTTTAAATTTTGGGTGGTAGGTTAAAAAGTCATTTCTTTACGGTAAAAAATCTACATGCAAATATGACCCTAGTTTGCTAGTCCGTAGGGTATTTTTCCCAACAACAATCCAGTCCGGGGTTGTCTAAATAACCCAAACCATTTGGGATAACCCACCCTGATGGGTTTAGCGGCTCCGTTGGCTGATCTAAGTCCTAAAAAAACAAAACAAAAAAAACTACTCTAAATTAACTAATCTAAATGAAAAATAACAATTAAAACAAACTAATAAACTAATCTAACTAGTATATATACAATCTACTATCTAATACTATAATAACTCTATGAATTTAAACATCTAAAATACTAACATAAATAAATCTTATTCACAAATATAAAATATTTACAAATTACAGATTTAAATGAAAACCTGCAAAACTCATTGGTAATCTGTCCTAAGACAGCGAGACTAATTTTTATTTTTATTTTTATAATTTTATGAAAAAGAAACAGATTGAAAACTATCTAAACTAAGCAACTAAACTAATTAATCTAACCACAACTCTAAACTAATATATTTATCTAAGATACTTATATTATACTAACTAATTAACTATTAAATACTAAATAACAAACTGACCTGAAGTAATGCTTCAGGTTTGTCCTATGTAAGATGGTCGATTTAGTTGTTTGGTGGGAGGAAACCCGCACCAGATTATCCACGATCTTCTCATAAACGGGAAGCTACTGTGCTCTTCAGATGTAGTTACAAGACAAACAAAACATAAAAATTACAACAATCTTATGATTTAAAAATCTTCACAGTTAGATAAATCTACATGCAAAGATCTATACAAAATGATTCAATTAATCAAGAAGAGAAATCTGTCATTCATTAACTGAAAAAAAGTAATTGATGTACTTTAAAAATAGGAGAGATCAGATACATACATCATATAAATCAAATCACATCAAAATACAAAGAATTATGATAGTTAAAGTAGTCGATAATTAATTGCCGACCGATATGCAAAAACTTGAAACAAAAGTTTGATATATTGAAAGCGAAAGCTGTTAGAAGACATCAACTTTCGTCTCAGTCTGAATCATAAATCCATAGTCTGGTTCTCCCACAGTGAGGATGATGATGTTTATTACAAAAAATAACAAGTATTTAAAGACCTCCCACAGGGTAAAACATCCCTGTGGGAATCATCAAAACAGTTTACAAAAAATGTGGGATGATATCCCAAGCCTGTTAATACTGAGAGGGGGGTGAATCAGTGTCAAGTACAATTTAAAAACATTTTTCAACTTATACTTAAACCATTCAATTATATCCAATGAGCAATGAAAAATAGTATAAGAGTTACACCAATACACCACAATACACCATGTACAATATATGAGAAATAATCAATAGTTTTTGTTCAAGGGAAGTAATGACTTCCAAAGGTAGCTACAGCTTCCAAATGTAAAGGGAGGGATAAACCTCCAAG
>ML815537.1:44017-65147 GCA_009831015.1 Picea engelmannii
ACATCAATGGCAAAGGGTATGGCTTCTCCCCCCGAGTTTAATGGAAAAAGGTAACCTTCTTCTTTGGGGCTGCTCCCCCTAAACATGTGGCACTCAATAATACTTCATCCTTATTTTTGGTCTTTGGGATGTTTTCTTCCTTAAAATCCTTTTGTGTGGCTTCTATCTTCTCTCTCTTCTTCATGTCTAGGATGTATATGTTGTTCGGTCTTCTTGTTGCAGTTGCAACCAAGTGTCGTATGAAACGATCCATACCAAGGGTTTAACCATAACACCAATGATTTTTTATATAACCAATGTGCCAAGTGAATTGATCAAATAACATGTAAATCCAATCACCAATGAATCACAAACTCAATCATTCATGAAATGAAATTACATAATCAATCAAAGAATGTCAAATGAGTACAGATCAAAAGGTCTTGCCAACTGTATAATGATAAGTAGAATGTAAATGCAATGGGCATATCGACAAGATAACGACAATTCAGTGACGATTTTAATGCGACTTCAAAAACCAAGTTTTCACGCTTGTAGTCGTGAAAACAAGAAGAAAGGTAAGTGTGCAAATAGCGCAAAAAATAAAAGTGTCGTTTTATTTGAGAATTGAGACGAAAAATTAGGGTTTGCAAAACAATGTTGTAGGCAGCTTATAAGGATAGTAGAAAAATGTGAATTGGCTGCCAACAATGGCGACACACTGGTAGAAGAAGTTATCTCTACCAAAAGAACAAACTCAGATTAGGATAACGAGAAAAATTCTAACTCAAAAATAACAACCAGAAAATCGTGTAAACATCATTATTAACCAAATATTCCAGCAGTGTTTAAAGGATGAAAACTGATAACAGTCTCAAGACAAGGGAGTTGTGATATTAAAGATAAAATCTCTAATACTGTTGACAGAGCCACTGCTGCCAATAGGCGTCCATAGCCTTGACAGGGTTTCCATTTAACCCACTCTGACATATGTATCCTGTCAAGAAGTTCTAGATCAGAATAAAGGACATTTTATGGTTAAGAGGTTTCTTATTTGCAAATTTTCATGTACCCTACATTGCTTCGCTACCAGCGGGCCTGTTCAGTACCCTGACAAAGTTGTCTTGGCGTCATGCATGCATTTACCCGCTGCCAGAAAACCTGTTCAGCATCCCGGTGGGTTTACAAGCACTTCCCACAACTCTATTGATGATTTATTTTGTTTTGTTTTTCAAAGATGTATAGTTGAGCGGGGTGACGCTGAAAATTATGATATTTTAACATATTTATTTTTTTTAGACCTCAGTAGAATTTTTTAGAAGTGTCATTTATTAAGATTCAGAGATGTTTCATTTATAAAACCAACTTCCTAAGGCAGGGAGACATCTTCTAAGTCATTCCCTTAGGGAATAGGGATAGCGTAAAAAGATAATGGATGATCCCAACAAGCTTATGTTAGAGATTGAAATCAGTTAACTTCTTTCAAACGACAAACTTTTACCAATCACAGATGTAAATTTCAGAAGTATACAATTGATGTTTATACAATTTTCTTAGCAGTTTTTTCAGCGAAGGAATTTTCTGTTTTCTTTGTTTGAATGGATCAGTATATAGGAATGTATATATCAAAAACACAAGCTGATAAACTCAAAGGAGAAATCAAAACAAAAAAAAACAAAACAAAAAGAAAACGAAAAGAAAAATATGTATATAATATACAAGGGTTGACATCAAGTAAAGTATCTTTTCAAGGCTTGGACATTCACCGGATAGGTGTCAGGATGCCTCTCAAGATTCAGCAATCAGAAAGAACTAGGACCCAACTTCTCGGCAATTAAAAATGGTCCAAGCCATAAGTTTTGAAATTTCGTGTGCTCTCCATTTCCCTCATGTGGTTTGTCCCATTTCAAGACGAGGTCACCTACTTCGAAATTCCTATCAGAAGCTGAATTAGAATTGAACCATTTTTTAAACAATAGTTGATGTTGATATAACTTACGTTTAGCTTGGGCTCTTACCTCTTCTAGCTTCATCAAAGCGTTAATTTGATTTTCCAAAGGGGGACAATCTTCTTCTTGAATTTTGTGCGATAACTGTAGTGAAGGAAGAAGAATGTGCAGGGGCAGAATTGCCTCTCTGCCATAAATGAGAAAAAAGGGGGAGTTACCTACAACATCTTTTGGCGTTACCCTATCATCCCAGAGCGCGTTTAACAATGCATTGTGCCAATTTTTGTGATTTTCAGCCACCGTTCTCTTGATTATTTTAATCAAGTTCTTATTTGTTGATTCTGCCAATCCGTTGCCGTGAGGGTAATAGCTAGCAGAATACTTCAATTTAATTCCTTTTTCCAATGCGAACTCACTCATATCAAGAAAGGAAAATTAAGAAGCGTTGTCGAATACTAAACAGTCGGGAATACCAAAACGAGTGATAATATTCATATTTAGAAAGGCAATTACCTAACTGGTGTTGACAGTTCTTAAAGCGGCAGCTTCAGACCACCGAGTAAAGTAATATGTGGCTGTTATAATGAAATTATGATTTTGTGAGGATGGGGGGTTGATCGGACCTATGATGTCAAGGCCCCACTACTGAAAAGGAGAGTCTACTGAAACGAGCTGCAAAGGAAAGGCTGGTTTTTGTAACCGCCCTGATGCTTTTTGACAAATGATACACTTACGACACAAGGCATGGGCGTCTCTAAAAAGTGTGGGATAGTAATAACCAGCTCTTAAAACCTTATGGGAAGTGGTTTCACCACCAAAATGACCACCAGCTTCTCCTGCATGCAACTCTAGCAAGACTTTTTCTGCTTCGTCTCTCTCAAGACAGCGCATCAGTACGCCGTCAAAACTTTGACGAAACATGATACCATTAACCAGATGAAAGGAGGAAGACTTTAATATCAATGCTCTTCTTTTAGTGGGATCTAGGTGACGGGGTGCTGACCCATGTTCAAGACAGAATCTTATATCGTCATACCAAGGACTGACAGAGTTTTTTGCGCAACAGATTTCATTTTGATCGTGTTGTCCTAGGTTTGACGTATCGCTTTCTTCTTGTTGTCCTGCTGCTGAATAAAAAAATAACTTGCATAACTCTTGGCCTCTCACTATTTGATCTAGGGTGATTTCTAAGTCGTACTCTCCTAGTACCTTCTGTACTAATAGGTTCCTAACAGTTGGGTAAGGGACAATAACTTTTGTCCTTGATTTCAAAAGATAAGACCGGAAATGCTTGACTTCTTTGAAAAAAGCATATGTTTGCTGATATATTACTGGGTAATTAAGTTCAGCGCCTTTGAAAGTAGAGCTCATAAAGGCGATGGGTACTTCGTTGTTTTCGACATTCTTTTGAGTTAGGACGGTGGCATAGGAACGGTCAGAAGCAAAAGTGTAGAGTGTAAAGTCTTGAGAAAAGTCGGGGCTCATGAGAGACGGAGCATATATTATTTCCTTATTTATTACATTAAAAGCTTGATTCTCTAGAGGTCCCAAGTGATAATGGGTGTCTTTCCTAATTAAATTCTGTAAAGGCCTGACCATTTCGGAGAAACTGGGGACAAATCTCCTCACGAAGTTAATCTGGCCTAAGAAAGACTGCATAGATTTTTTGGATGTAGGAGGGGGAAGTTTCACGATGAATTGAGTCCTTTCAGGGTCGATAATCATCCCTTCGCTTGACATAATAAATCCCAAGAGTTTACCCTGTTCTACTACAAAGATGAATTTTTTAGGATTCAAAGAGATGTTGTATTTACGACATCGTTATAGAACGACTCGTAAATGAGCTAGATGATCGGTTTTATTTTTAGAGAATACGGTTACATAATCTAAGTAAACTACGATAGACTGATTGATTAAGCCTAAAAAAGAAACGTCCATTGCTCTCTAGAAAGTGGCACCAACATTAATCAATCGAAAGGGCATTTTTCGATAAGCATAAGTGCCCCATGGGGTACGGAATGTAGTTTTAAGTTGGTCTGGTAAAGACATCAGGACTTGGTTGTACCCCGAGAAACCATCCAGTAAGGATAGTCTCTCATAACCAGATACCTATTGAAGGATCTGTTCCATGGGTGGGATAGGATAGTTGTCTTTATCAGACGCTCTATTAAGGTTTCAAAAATCGACGCAGAGTCAGATTTCCCCACTTTTCTTCCGGATAGGGACAAGGTTAGAAACCCATTGAGTGTGCCTAACAGGAAAAATTATCTTAGCATTTAGGAGCTTAATCAATTCTTTTTTAACGGTTGGCTCAAGCTTAGGGTGCATTTTTCTCAAATTTTGTTGGAAGGGTAAGGTTTGGGGATTCATAGGAATGACATGTTGTATGATGTTAGGGTCGAAAGTTTTAAGCTCATCATACATCCATGCAAAGACATCTTTAAATTCTTTGAACAATTTAATAAATGCAACTTTTTCTTTTTCAGAACATCCTACCCCTAGATTAATGCACTGTGGATTGTCCTTAGTTCCTAAGTTTACTTTTTCATATGATAACGAGGAACTATTGGTTTTACAGTTGACCAATTTTTTGAATTTATCTTGAAGATCATAAAATTTCTCTAATATAACTATAGATTTAGGGATCGAGTTTACCATGTACGATGAATATTCAGGAGTTCTCGGATATGGTATTACCGTGAAATCGTGCAAATTGTCATCATGTGTGTGTTCATTTATCACCGCGCCTTGAAAAGTTTCTTCCATGTGCAGAAAGTTAATAATCTATTGATCGTCGTCAAAGACTCTCCAGTTCGTGATGTAGTCGGGACCAGATGGCCGGAACAACAGTTCGACGGAGAATGCATCTGGGACAAGCCTTCTGCAGGAAAGAGTTTATAAACTACGTTAGGTAATAGATCTACTTCAGAGTTATCCAGCCTAGGAATAGAAATTATATTGAAGGCAGCAAACTTATTCATTAAATTCCATACCTCGGATTGGTAGCTTTTAAGATGCAGAGATAGATAGTGGATAGAATCTCTTACCTGTCTAACCACTATTTCAGAGTCGCCAAAGATGGTCAAGTTTTGAATGTTCAAATCCAAAGCTTTTCTAAGACCTTGTAGTAAATTCTCATATTCTGCAGTGTTATTAGTACATTCAAATTCCAACCTACATGCAATCAATGTTTTGTTACCTGTTGGGTCGATAATAACGCAGCCTACACTAGCTCCTTCTTTGGACTTTGACCCGTCAAAATAGAGAGACCAAATTTGATTTCCATCGGGTACATGAGACCGTTGCATAGGAGCTGTTGGCTACACATATGCTACAATCTCGGACTGTTGTTCTGGATTGGTGATAGCTGAAGCCTCGGACATGAAATTACCGAAAAAGGTATCCATCCCTTGTACTTCGAGTGAATCCACAGAAGGTGTAAATGGTTCGTTGGGATCGTTCAAATCTGTGACTGTGAACTTAAGGTAGCATTCACGATTTACCTTGATCTTGTTGGGCTTGCCATTCTCTAGAAGCCATAGATGAGACCAATCCATTACGAAATAATCGTGTAGCTGCTCTGACCAGTCCCTTCTTAAAAACAGACCATACACTTCTGGAATATCCACAACGATAATATCAATAACTTGATGAACCTTGGGGTTAGATGATAATCTTATAAGCACATTCTTTAGTTCGCCTATAACTTTAACATTGGTCCGATCGAGTTGTATGATTTTTAAGGTGGATGGTTCAACTTTGGCGTTAATCTTTTAGCA
Organism: Picea engelmannii; assembly: GCA_009831015.1. Taxonomy (NCBI): domain Eukaryota; kingdom Viridiplantae; phylum Streptophyta; class Pinopsida; order Pinales; family Pinaceae; genus Picea; species Picea engelmannii. The sequence continues at coordinate 49,725 of ML815537.1, forward strand.
TACAGACCATGGAATCATATTGTATGACGCTCCTGAGTCTACCATACAATTGTGCACGTTTCTATTAAATATTTCAAACGTTAACAAAAAAGGAGGTATATTTTTGCGAGCACTAAGGGTGGTAGTTTGTGGCTTTTTACTCGTAGTTTCTAAAGCTACTTTATCTACATTATTTACATTATTTACATTACTTACATGAAGGATTCCTTTATCTTGGGGATCATGATTGTTTTTAGTGGAAGTCTTCTGAGGAACTTTGTTCTGCACAACCTTGTTACCACTTGAATTACCATTTTTGCCATTCTCTGACATATTCTGTAACATTTTTTGTAGCAGAAATGGAAATTTCAATAACTCATAAACAAAAATGTTAGCCCTTAACTTTTTAAGATCTTCAACTACATCATAATCTAAGTTGGGGTTCACATGACTCTGTTTAGTCTCAGCTGGTTTAGATTTCTTTGGAGGAAAAGTTGTAGTGTTTTCAAAAGAAGGTTTGTTTGTTGTCTTACTCCTGGTATTATAGGGATGTACTGTCTCGAAGTTAGCTTGAAAGATGTTATCCGAGAAGTGTCCAAAAATATTCGGAGAAGACTCCTCTTCTTGAATTGTCTCTTGTTCAACTACCTCCTCAGGAATCTCAGGAGGCATCAAGTTATCTTGGGCTTCTAGAATTGTTTGAAGGGTGCATTGCAGACTTTTTAGATTAAGGCCTTCGGTGGTTGGATTAGGTCGGTTGGTAGGAAAAGGCTTCCGGAATGGGGGTTTGTAAAGACCTTTGATTGAAGAAGCTTCTTCGATCATCCTTTTTAAGTCTATAACTTGATTTGACATTTTTTAAACAACTTTAGTTAAATTTTCTAAATAAAAGCTTTCAGGTTCTGTTTTACTTTGAGTAGGTCTAGGGAGGATTTCAATCTTCTTTTTGGAAGAAGAACTAGTCTCTGTTTCGTTGCTAGTAGAGTTTTTAAGACTAAGTATGTCTTTTTCAATCTGGCTGGCCTCCTCAAAGGCTTCTAACAATGTGGCTTTCTTAGATCGTTTAACCCAAATAGCTATACTTTGATGCAAAGCTTTAGTGTAGTATGCTATTATAAGATTCTCGACAGGCATGTAATCCGCAGGGATTCGGTTCTTAAGTGTTAAGAATCTTTCATTAAAGTCTTTAACTTTTTCTTTTGGGTTCATTCTTGAGTTAGAAATATCCATGACTAGGACTTCCAGAGTCTTACCATCTCCTAGCTTTACCAAAAAGTATGACTCAAACTTTATCTAAGACACGATGGTATGAGGTTGTTGGTAAAAGTACCATGTAGATGCATTGCCCTCGAAAGTATAGGGGAACAACCTACAAACTACGTCTTCATGCTCGACATTGCAGAGTCTTATGGCTAACATAAAAATTTTAATGTGATCTTTAGTGATCTGTTTTGAGTCAGGGTCAAACTTGGGGAGCCATTTCTTTGAATGTTTAGGTAAGGGATGCTGAGCTCCAGGTACAACTACGGCATCTTGGTCGAGCCAAGGTCTAGCAGGATTGTTCTGGTTGGCCATTAGTGTAGTGGGTGTGGAAGGCTGAGAAGGGGAATTGCCTTCGTCAGAGGAACCTCCTCCAGAAGAGGAAGGAGATGATGGAGGTGGTGAAGGAGGTATTCCAGATCCCCCTGCAGAAGGAGTGAGGATTGGATCTATAGGGTTGACAGTAAGGTTAGTGCCTCTGAGTTGTTCCCTGATATCAGAGAAATCTAAAGGTTGGTTCAACGAACGGTTTGGTTGCCTCAAATGGGCTAAGGCACTATGAGTTCTTATGAGAGATTGACGGACAATCTCTTGTATGTCACCACCTGTAGGATTTGGGGTTACTGGGTCAACTGTGACCCATGGATCATCGGTTGATGTAGTTGTTGTTTGAGGGGGGAAATTATCATTCGAATGACTTCTTGTCACTATAGGTGAGAGATTAGGTGGTGGGGGAGTCTTACGACCGCCTCGTGCCATTAATTAATTTTAGGCCCTCCTTCTAGCATCATTTGTTGTCGCGCGAAATTGACCGTCCATCAACTGGAAGAGTGGATCCGGTCCGGGGTTATCTAAATAACTGAAGCCATTTGGGATAACCCACCCTGACGGGTTTAGCGGCTCCGCTGGCCGATCTAAGTCCTAAAAAAAAAACAAAAAAAACTACTATGAATTAACTAATCTAAATGAAAAATAACAATTAAAACAAACTAATAAACTAATCTAACTAGTATATATACAATCTAATATCTAATACTATAATAACTCTACGAATTTAAACATCTAAACTACTAACAGAAATAAATCTTATTCACAAATGTACAATATTTACAAATTACAGATTTAAATGAAAACCTGCAAAACTCATTGGTAATCTGTCCTAAGACAACGAGACTAAATTTTTCTTTTGATTTTTGTAATTTTATGAAAAAGAAATAGACTAAAAACTATCTAAACTAAGAAACTAAACTAATTACTCTAACTACAAATCTAAACTAATATATTTATCTAAGCTACTTATATTATACTAACTAATTAACTATTAAATAGTAAATAACAAACTGACCTGAAGTAACGCTTCAGGTTTGTCCTGTGTAAGATGGTCGATTCAGCTATTTGGTGGGAGGAAACTCGCACCAGATTCTCCACGATCTTCTCGTAAACGGGAAGCTATTGTGCTCTTCAGATGTAGTTATAGGACAAACAAAACATAAAAATTACAGCAATCTTATGATTTACAAATCTTCACAGTTAGATAAATCTGCATGCAAAGATCTATACAAAATGATTCAATTAATCAAGAAGAGAAATATGTCATTCATTAACTGAAACAAAGTAATTGTTGTACTTTAAAAATAGGAGAGATCATATACAAACATCATATAAATAAAATCACATCAGCATCCAAAGAATTATGATAGCTAAAGTAGTCGATAATTAATTGCCAACTGATATGCAAAAACTTGAAACAAAAGTTTGATATATTGAAAGTGAAAGATGTTACAAGACATCAACTTTCATCTCAGTCTGAATCATAAATCCATAGTCTGGTTCTCTCACAGTGAGGATGATGATGCTTATTACAAAAAATAAAAAGTATTTAAAGATCTCCCACAGGGTAAAACATCCCTGTGGGAATCATCAAAACATTTTACAAAAAATCTGGGATGATATCCGAAGTTTGACTAAACTAACAACCTAAAATAAAATCTATATCACACAAATATCTCCTAGACTGCCACAGCATGCCTAATTGATTATTTCAATTTGAATGTACTTGAAAGAGAAAAAAAATGGACAAGTTAAGAGGATATTTTGTTGATAAAATTGATAAAAATCTAATTCTAAAGACTAGCTACAGAATCTTACGATTCTGTAGCTAGTCTAAATCAAACACATAATCGTATTAAAAATCAATTTGAATCTTAAAAAAACATATTTAAACTATAAAAAATATTTGATTGTTAAAAGGATTATTCAAATCGACACTTGTATGCAAATTGAACAAACCAAATCAAATGATAACAGAGATGGATGCACACTGTTTAATTCGTTATCACCAATTCGGGTATACAGAATTGTATTGGATAACCGAACAGTAATGAAATTGTTTTCATAACCAATTGAAATCAACACAAATAGTTGCTTCAACTATCCATAAGATCATTGTCGTATCCAAACGAAACCAACATGATCATTTTCAAATTGATATAACTGTATTAAATATAAATGATCATGCTAATCGTGGCACGCAATAATCACTTGCAACTCAAATCGAATAGGAACGAATTGAAATGGTTTGAGGCTGGCAGAATCGTTATGAATTAACACTGTTTCCATGATTTTAGTGAATAGATCTTCGACACAGGTCAAATGAGAATATCGATTCCATACAAAACATAGTCATTTTTTCCAAATCGATGTCGAACAGAGTTGTTTTCCAGATTTAAAAGATTACATCATATTTATTAAACCAATAATTAATAATGACGCATAACATATTTAAAGGATCATAACAATTCAAGCCCACGAAATCGTTCCAAAATCAAACCATAAAAACTAAATCAAAGCCAATATGATCCAACCACAACGAAATCATACCAAATCAAAATGTAGTCATGCTCTAATTTTAGCATAAAAATCTCCTGTATAGGTCAGATGCAAACAAAATCCAAGCGAAAGAAAACTTCATTGCTCAGATTAATTCATACTAACATAAATTTTCTAAAGCGAAACACACCAAGTCAAAAACAATAGATCGCTTCTACTAAGTTGGGTAGGACAAAATCGCATACCAAAATCAGTACCATATTCGACTTTAGTAAAATGAATCTATTGTACAGGATCCACAACACAACCATTTTTGATAATCAAACCATGACAAAAAATAATAAAAAAAAACTTATCGAAACTCAAAAACCAATTCATTATATTAATCCAAGCAATTGATAAAACAAAATTGATATCAAAATTCATACCTGGATAATCAACAGACAACTTGGTCATGATAGTTGGAATTGACGAAGGCTATCGCTGACTCGACATTCCTAAAAACGATCGAACCAGTGGTTTTCTTCTTCTTGTCATTAGCTTGGAGCCTTTCCCTTTCTCTTGTCAACACTGTAACTTGGTTTTCCAATGATTTAATTTTCGACTATAATAAGGGAACGTTGGTATAGTATCACTCCAACCACACATTACATTGGTTACAGGATGTCTGTTTGGGATTCGAAACGACAGTCGAGGGTTTGTTCAAATCACCAAGGGTTTCATTAGGTAGCTTGATCCTTGGGTAGCTAGGATTGTTATTTAGGCTAGGGGGTAAATTAGAAACAAAGTCATAGGGTGGATCGGAGCATAGGCCATGGGAGTTAGGGTACTCTCTAGCCAAGAATCACTCGATATCAGAGTCCGAGTCTTCGTTGAGGACTATGGGATTTTGATAAACACTAGGTTTAGGTTTATTCTGGGCAAGTCTCGATATCAATCGAGCATTCTTTTTACCTTTGCTTTCGACAGTAGGGTTACCCTTGACTTTCTTGCTCACAGGCTTTTTTACAGCCTCAACCTTGTCTGTTAAAATCATGGGTAGGTCGATGTCAGGGCTAACTGAGGGTTTGGGAGAGGCTAGAAGGGCATGGAAAGGCACGGGTGGCCTGACCTTAGTCTCACTGACCACAGACTTGTTGATTTGGACAGACTCTGAATCAACAAAGCCGTTTCTAGACAGAAAATCTTGCCAATTATCGTCATGGAGGTTTAAATGATGAACGACGATGAGTCTAATCAAGCCATGGTGAAACAAGTTGTTTTCATCCTTCTCGCGTTTGAACCTCTTAGCCATTTTGTAAAGACTATGCTCGAAATAAAATGGCATGTTCAATGGATAACCCATGAAATTCATTAACAGTCAAAGGTGATAAAGAAAAACCAATCCATACCGACCCTCACAGGTCACAAATTGTGTTACCATTATCAAAAGATCATTCCACCTGGGTTTAAGCGTGGAAATAGGCATACCTTTGTCACAGGATGTGACTTTTCATGATACGAATAGCAAAAGCCATGGAACCTCATCGACTTTAGAGTTTTTAAACCATCGCTGGCCCGCTGCTAATCCTATGGCAGAGCTTATGAACTCTTCATTCAGCTCAAGCTGAATGTCACCTACTTTAGCCCTACACCCATCAAAGGTAAGGGAGAATTGCTATGCAACAAATAAATTGAAACCCTCGAACCTCTGTACAAACGTGAGCCAACCACTATCCTCTAAATCCTTATGGGCGTTATCGAACAGTAGCAGGGCTTGACTACCGCTCGGCTCTATTTGCACCACTGGTGCCATAGACAGAAGCACAGAATGAGCGATGTGAACGAGCCAGGGTTTGAATTACAACATACGCAGGGGCAGAACGCTCACAGGCTTACCCAAAACTAGCAGAGGTGAAACATGGATAGGGGGAAAGACATTAATGACATATCGTGTGAAGGTGGTGGAGCTATTTTGTCTCATGCACAACAATCATATCCACAGTACAACCGCTGACGCTTATAACTATTCAAATGACTATATATATGTTCTAACAATTATGCCATTCAATCAACCAATGAAATCAATGGTAAGTGGATTAATCATTCGCGCGAGAAATATTTATACCATAGTTTTACAACCAAACAAATGAATCGAAACCAATACCAAGTGTTGTATGAAACGATTCATACCAAGGGTTTAACCATAACACCAATGCTTTTTTATATAACCAATGTGCCAAGTGAACTGATCAAATAACATGTAAATCCAATCACCAATGCATCACAAACTCAATCATTCATGAAACGAAATTACATAATCAATCACAAAATGTCAAATGAGTACAGATCAAAAGGTATTGCCAACTGTATAATGATAAGTAGAATGTAAATGCAATGGGCATATCGACAAGATAACGACAATTCAGTGATGATTTCAATGTGACTTCGAAAACCAAGTTTTCACGCTTGTAGTCGTGAAAACAAGAAGAAAGGTAAGTGTGCAAATAGCGCAAAAAATAAAAGTGTCGTTTTATTTGAGAATTGCAACAAAAAGTTATGGTTTGCAAAACACTGGTGTAGGCAGCTTAAAAGGATAGTAGAAAAATGTGAATTGGCTGCCAACAGATATATATATATATATATATATATATATATATATGATGCATTCATAAATGATACATTGATGATATACTATTGAACATTGTTGATAAAGTGAAAGAATATATGTTGTGGTTAAAAGTGGTATAAAGCGCTCATACAAATTCACCCCCCCGACCCCCTGTTAGTATTCCAACATATTTTTTACAAAGTCTTATGAAAAATGTTTTCACTACAAAAAAGTTACATTTATTCCCACATATGTTAACATTTTCATTGAACATTTCACTTATTTAGTAATGTGAGGTGCAAAGGTGCATAAATATATCTGTGAAGATCACCCTGCCTAGATATGGTCATAGAAAAATGCTCCGCACAACTTGAAAGTTGATAAGTAAAATACTAAAATTAAAATTATGACCAGTAATCAACGACCTTTTTTTTAAGTTAAACATAATCATAAAAACCTTTTGTTCACTTTATATACTTATTTTTTATGATAAACATTGCTACTTAAAATAAATTCAACTCAATAATATTTTTTAAGTTAAACATATGCATAAAATCATTTTGTTGACTTTATAAATAGATTTCTTTATAATAAGAATTGTAACTTAAAATACATTCAACTAATTATGGAGAGTTAGTGGTGGAATCTTAGAAAATGAAATACCCATAAACGAGTCAGTTATCATGAAAATTATGTAATCTATGGTATGGAACTATTGAAAGTGTTGAATTTTGAACTGCGAGTGTGGTAGGATGAGTGATATGAATTGTGCACACAAGGTTTAAAACTAGACTAAGTCTTGGTTGTGTGGGGGATATGCTTGTGTGTACATGCACAATATATATCTCTAAGCACGATATGTTTGTGCTCAACATATATCTGTGTGGAAGATATATATGTTTAACAATATTTTTTTAGTTAATCATATGCATCAAAGAATATTTTTCTCTTTATATATTCGGTTTTTAATATATGTATAGACATAAATGCATTGTGATATCTAAAAAGTTAAAAGACTTAAATACTTTGGTGTTATTGTTTGCAGATTATCAACTTTTACAGGTTGTTGGGATGACATTCAACATCAAGGTTATCTTACATTTTCATTTATTTATATTAAGTTTAATTATTTACCTCTTTTGTTTCCCACAATTCTGATGTAAAAATACTTTGCATTGGTTCCCTCCCATTCTAACATTCAAACACTTTACATTGCTTCATGCATGTGCTAACCTCCACATTGAACACTTTACTTATTTACTAGGATTTATTGCAAGATTAAACACTTTACCTTTTAGCTTATTTTTACAATGTTTTATGCAAAATATTTTTAATGCAAACACATAACATTGCTTCCCACATATKMTAACTTCTTCATTCAACATTTCAATTATTTACTAATGGGAGGTGTGGAGGTGCACAATATATAYATGTGTAGAACAYARATGTCATCATARGAAARGGCTCTRCATAACTCWAAAAATGGATAGGTAAARTATTAAAATTAAAATTAAAATTATGATCATTAATYAACATTTTTTTAAAGTTAAACATATGGATAAAAGAACTTTGTCCACTTTATATACTATTTTTTTATAATAAACCTTGTTACTTCAAATAAATTCAAGTCAACAATATTTGTTAACTTAAATATATGCATAAAAATATTTCATTCTCTCAATATCCTGATTTTTTATAATAAGCATTAAACATATCCATACAAGAATTGTTTTCACTTTATATACTAATTTTTTTTATAATAAACATTGTTACTTAAAATAGATTCAACTAAGTATCCAGAGTTAGTGGTGGAATCTTAGAAAATGAATCTGCCATAAATGAGTTGGTTATCATGCAAATTACATGGATTGTCACAATCTATGGAGAAGATATATTTTTGTGGAAGATATCTATGTTTAACAATATTTTTTAAGTTAAGCATATGCATAGAAACATTTTGTTCACTTTATATACTTATTTTTTAATATATGTATATGCTTAAAATTTGAAATATCTAAAAAGTTAAAATACTTTCGTTTTAATGTTTTTGGGTTATCAACTTTTACAACTTGATGGATCGACATTAAATGTAACATCAAGGATAACTTATCTTTTCATTTAGTTATATTAAGTTGCATTATTCATCTCTTTTGCCGAAAACTCTACCCACTTTGGTTTCCACAATTCTAATGTGGAGATACTATGCATTGATTCTCGCTCATCTTAACCTCCAAACTCTTTACATTGCTTCCTGCATATGATAATGTCCCCATTGAAAAATTCATTTATTTACATTGTTCCCAGATATGATAACCGATATGATAACCTCCCCATTGAATACTTCATTTATTTACTAAGTTTTACTCCATATTGAACACTTTACCCTTTTTTCCTTTTTCTAAACGTTTTTTTGCTTCCCACATATGCTAACCTCCCCATTGAAAATTTCACTTATTTACTAAATTTAAATAGAAAAATTATTTCAAACAAACGTTATATTGTATTCTATTATCGTCACATATTTATACATCAAGTTTAGGCTTAAGATAAATAGTCTATCTTACTTGTACAATCCATTTAGTTGAGATACTATCTCAACCACACACATAAACATGATCCAGATCTAACAAACTCCTAAACAAACATATCATATAGAGTGTTGAAACAGATCTTAAATTTTTATCCTTAAGGCCTAGATTTTTGTTTTTTGTGTTTTTCGGGTTTCGGCTATCTTAAAACAAGAGTTTCATCATTTCTAAATTCATGATACCTTTTTATTAATTGTTTTTTGGATAATGAACGGAAAAACGTTTACAAAAAATATAAAATTTCCAATGCTTTTTGAAAATTATTTAAAACGTGTTGAAATTTAAATTTATGATTTTTTAAATTAAGCTTTAAACAATTTTTGGGATTCAGGGTTTCCTACAAACAAATTTTTGATGCAAATCGAATCATGAAACCCCGATCCCCGATTTCCCTAAATGTTAAAATCTTAATTTAAAAATGAATTAATTTAGTCCCTTCTAAGAAAGGTTAAGGGTTAAAATAATTATGTCGCGATTTCGGGATTCGCGGTTCTGTGAGAGCATGTCTCCTATCATCATGTTTCCTAAAATCCCGATTTCTGAAACCCCAATCCATAAGTCACGTTAAATTAAACTATTTCTGTTTTGGCCTTAATCATGATTATTTAGTTAATTAAGATAAGTTAAGTCCTGATTTAAAAAAAAAACAAGCCATCGCAATTTCACGATTTCGGAGATCGGATTTTATTAATAACACACGTCTCCTGTCATCATGTTTCCTGAAATCCTGATTCCCAAAATCTCGAAAAAAGTTTAATCTCAATGAATTAACGTGCTAAAAACATTTAAATCTTAATTAATGCATCGCGATTTCGCAATTTCGCATTTTTGGAAATCGTTTTTTCATCAACTACATACCTCTCGTCATTAGGATTTTCAAAACCTCGAAAAATGAAGTTTTCATCTTTAAAATTATGATTAACATTAATTAACCTTTTCTTAAAAAGAAGATTAATGGTAATCATTCTTAGGTGTTCATTTATGTTTCTCTTACCAATTAAGTAGGTTTCTTGTTTTCTTCAAAACCCGAAGGTACTTAAATACGGACATTAAAAGTGTATCTCGGTAAAATATCTTCTGCATTAAGAGCTTTAAATTCATGACAGCTATGCAAATCTTGTCATTTTTAAATATGTTCAAAATAAACATTCGAATGCTTGTGTTTTCATTCTAAGATGAGCTCATTCATCCATTTTCTGTGACAGGTTTTCAATTAAACCCAGAAGTCATGGCACCCAGAAAAGCACCGAAGAAGAATGAAGACGCATAGGAAGGAGATATTATCTCCGATACCACTCCACATGCTATAGATTCTATTAAATCTTGGACTAAAATCTCAGATTTGCTGGAATATGAATTAGAGAATGCTCATCCTGACTCTGAAAATCATTTTCGGGACACAGCTGAGTCAGATCTACATAAGATCGTTGCGCGTCCGGGGCTTGTGGCATACACTGATATGATCAGTTGGGCTCTTGATAAGGTAGATATCCCAACAAGGAGCATTCTAAACGAGCAAGGATCCATTGTCGGCTCATTCAGACCAGAGCACATTCAAGTAATGTATAAACTCTCGTCGAATCATAAACATACTTTTAATGCTGAATTTTTAGCTGAGTTTCAGAGAAAGGAATGTATTGAGACAGACCATACATATCCCGATATGATTACAGGATGGGCGAGGTCTGAAGCAAATTTTAGGGCTGATGCTCATGGGATTTACGCTTTAGCCTCTTTAAATGAATACATGGTTTATATAGCCATTATGTTATGCAGACTTTTCAAGAGAAAAGATCCCTGTCATTTTCATGCAGACTGGGTACCCTTTTTAGAGGAAGCTTCAGAAGGAAATGGTTTTAACTGGCATAAGAAATTTTAAACTACAAAGCAGCCAAGTCAAAGGGACAACCAACATTTTTTTATATGTGTGCATACATTATGGATGCAATCTGTTTTATGACTCCCTTTCCATTAATGAATTGGAGTTGGAGTATTTCCTGTCCAAAACCCATTCATAAATACCACTCGTCCCTTTGGGAAGAAAATGCTAAAGGCACATTTTACGAGGTTTGTCATTTTATTATTATTCCTATGCACAAATTGTTTTTTGGATGCGAACCGCCTTGCATTTATGATGCAATCATAGAAAGTCTTAAAGCAGTTGTCGACTGGTTTATTGAGGAAAATTTTTCCTACATTAGGGTTTATGGCTATTCCATTCCTCCTCACGCACTCCCTAAATTCCTACCGGATAGATTGGTGTGCAAGGAAGTAGCTTATCAGATAGTAAAGGGCGGTGTTGGATTAGAATTAAAAGCACTTCAGAAGAAATCATGCCCATCTTTCCCTTTTCATATTGGAAAATTTTCTTTATCAAATTTAGGCCATTCTAAGGTAGAGGCTGAGTCTTTAGAAGAAGTGAAATTAGTAGATATTGAGCACAGAAAACATGAATTCTACCAAGTAATAAGTAGTCATTTCATACATTGTAATCTAAAGGAATATGAACATGAAGTATCCATTTATGATGATATATTTAAAGATGTTAATTCTTATGAAGAAGTATTGAATAAAGTCCAGGCCTTGCCACCTAACTCACAGACTGGATTCACATCTTTTCAAAGCCATAGGTGAATTTGCCTACCTAAGAGCTTACACGGTGAAATTTCGACCCCACCGCTAGAACAGGAAGGACCCCCTCCAGGGTTTGAAGCTAATACACAGGATAAAGAAGATAACAAAGGTAAGTTTAAGAATACTGAGATACCTTCCCAATACACAAAAGGTTCTCAAACAAAAGAATCGGTAACGGAGAAGAGAAAAGAGTTTGAAACAATTCCAAAAATCATGAAAAACGTTCCAGAAAAGATAGGAGGAACAACTTCAATAGAGTTCTGTAGTCCTATCACATCTTTAACTCCATTGCAGTCAACTTTTGGAACCCCCCATGAGGGAGTTTTATATGTCAGCGATCTAGAGCCGATTTCGAGAGATGAAATTCCCCCATCAGATTACTTTTTCAGTAAAAAGCGAAGAGTAGTCTTGAAACAGAAAATTCATCCAAGAGGAGAAGGGATGATTAAAAAGAATAGGGTTATTATAGATGGAAAGAAACTCAAGGATGGAGAATTTGCTACAGAATTAGCAGGTACAATGGGTGCTATAGCATCGGAAAATATGTATTATGTTCGCAATTTAACAACTATGCTCGAACGGAAGGACCAAACAATAATTCAGTTGCAAGACAAATTAAAAGAAAGCGAGAGAAATATTAGTTGGGGAATACAAAAGGGTCTAGAACAAGCCAGAATAAAGGATATGCAAGAAATACAGAAAATGAATAAATAATTGGAGAAGGCAAAACACATAGTACAGGTCACATAGGAACAGGTTTGAAAGTTGGAAAAAGAAAAAAAACATTTACAAGATAAAATTATTTCTATTACCAATCAGGTAGTAGAACTTGAAAATTTCAGGACATAAGCATTGGAGATATATTTAAGAATAGAGGAAGAACAACAGAAAGTGTTCTTGAATCTAGAAGTAGTCCAGAAATATTTTCAAGAAACAAATGAGTCTTTAGAGAATGTGTTCCAGAAGGAAAGGGAGGCGAAAACAACTAGAACAACTTTTCAGAAGGCAGTGGCTTTCTCATCAAAGGAGGAGGTTGGAAAGATTCAGAAATTATCTATTTCTGAATAGGTTAAAGGAGACATAATAATAAAAGTGTGGGAAGCAAAATTGGCCAAATATAAACGAATAACAAGAGAAGTCAATGATTATTGCCATGAAATTTTCGAGCTCTTAGAAAGAGATTCATTGAATATCGGAACAGATGATTGTTTTGGATTATTAGGTGAAATTAATATTGTCAAGAACCAGCTAAGATTTAAAGAAGAGCTGGAGGAATTGAAAACAACGATTTCAAAAATTAAATTGATCTGTTGGAAATGTTTAACAGGTAGCATATGCTTGTCATTGATGGAAAGTACAGCAATGAAGATGGCATGGGTGCAGGAAGAATGTACAAAGGATTGTTGGCATGTTTTACAGGCAGCATAGACTTGTCATTGATGGAAAGTACAGTAGTGGAGATGGTAGGATAAGAAGAATAAAAATCCCTTGGGGATTCAGACGTGAAAGCTCAGGAGGAACAACATTGAAGAAAATGCGCGCAGCAAAGGCAAAGCTCAAAGTGCAGAAATTTACAGAAGAGAAGGAAGACAGAGATCCACAACCACAGGATCTCATTCAAATTTCCCGAAAGAACGAGGGCCGTCGGATCAGACAGAAGCTGTACGAGGTTTACCATTGGGAAAAGCCAAGGTGAAATCCTGACATAATCAGGATCGTCTATTTGGAAGGACGTGTGGCAGCGATCGGTCGCCACCGGGAGAAGCTCGATAGGAGGACAGGTCTCAGCCGTCAGATCCGATCGCAGGGACCCGACCACCGTTGGATCAATGAGAACCTGCAAGGTCTTTAAAGGGAGTGAAGGTTTGGCTACAGTCATGAGGATAATGGTCATATGGACGAGGAGCGTAGTCATCGGAGTTTCGAGGATCGCGAGTTGGATATGTCAAAGTTCCTTGACAACAAAAACCCCGAAATCGCGATATGATCTCAACCGTTAAATCAAGAATTAGATCTGGTCCGTTGATTTCCTTCATCGGAGAATCGGGGATCGCGATTTCAATATGCAAAGAACACTTGACAACGAAAACCTCGAAATCGTGATATGCGATTTCACGAGTTAATCACAGTCGTTGGATAACAAGTGATCTAGACCGTCGATCCAACACACGTCAACAAACCACGTCAGATAGGGACACGTGGCACATCCAGGTAATGATAGGTGTCAGGAAGATTCAAAACTTCAAGCTTATGTAAGTCACGAATCAGAGTGACACGTGGCAGGATCTAACACGTGGCAAACCACATGTGATGTCAGCAGAGGCATCGACAATCGCGACTTTGAAATACCAAAATCACTTGACATCAAGAACCCCAAAATCGCGATATGCAATTTCGCAAGTTAATCACAGCCGTAAATTTAGAAGTGATCTGGACCATTGATTATATGCATGGAGTATTGGGGATCGGGACTTTGGAATGACAAAGTCACTTGACATCAGAAACCCCGATTTCGCGATATGCGATTTCGCGATTTAATCGTAGCCGTAAATTTAGAAGTAATCTGGACCGTTGATTATCTGCATGGGGCATCGATGATCGGGACTTTGAAATGACAAAGTCACTTGATATCGAAAGTCTCGAAATATCGAAGGGATCGAGACCGTCCATCTGAGGGATAGGTGTCGAAGATCAAGGCACCGTCGGCATTTTGTTCATCGGGAAATCGGGGATTTCATTGACAAGAGTTTTGAGCAAGTCAGAATCGCGATCCGCGAAACCCCGATGAGTGGGGGCCAGATGTCAGCATAGCAGTGAAGGAGGACGGTGGCGTAGTGGAGGCCAGCTATCAGAGATAAGGATGTGGTCATGGGTAACGGTCACATGGACCAGGGCTCAGCCAGGAGGGCTGAAGCACATCGCGAATCGGGAAATCGTGACTCCCGTGAACATAAACTTTATGTCATCGAAAGTGCCGAAATTGCGATATATGAAATCTCGATTTGATCTGAACCATTGGATCAAGAAATGATCGTAGGGCTACTGAGGCACGACACAGTGAGTTCGACTATTAGAGAGAAGACGAAGAGTCTCAACTGCCAGAGAGGCTGAGGAATCTCAGCATAACACCCAGTGATGTTGAACGCGTGTGAAAAGGGCCAGAGAAGCTGAAGAGTTACCATGAGTATCAGGCAGAGCACTCGAGAGGTGGAGAACATGGGCACGGTGTGAGAATGAGAGGGTGGCACACATTGCATGCACGAGGTGCACAAAAACTATAAATACAGAGTGCAGAGAAGAGATGAGGCTGTTGTTGCCATTGTTGTTAGAATTGTTGTGGTCGCTGTGTAGAAGGATTGAAGTGTGAGCAAGGAGGCAGAGCACAGGAGTATAAATACATAGCAGAGGAAGGTTGCATGAAAGGGACATGATGCAGAGAGTATAAATGGAGAAGAACAGAAAGTGCAAGGAGGGTGCAGAAGACACTGATGCAGACAGGGTAGAGCAGTGCAACAGAACAACGACAAGACTGGTAAGCCATTG
>ML815537.1:72976-86606 GCA_009831015.1 Picea engelmannii
CCTGTCAATGGGCATTTTTTAAAACATTATATGGAATAATTAATTTACAAAAACTCTCATTGTATATACCATTTTGTTTTTCATTTTAGAAAATCTATTTTCATTTTGTAAATAAATAAAAATTAGTTAAGTTTTTATTAAATAATAATAATATATATATATATATATATATATATATATATATAATTTTTGCGTTGCTTATACCGTAAGATGATAGGTAAATAAAAGTATTTGTTCTTAATACTTCGACCTTAAGGGTTTCACTTAGAACAAGTTTAAAGTCTTTTCGAAGTAAACTTTTTTAAAGAAAAGAGTCCAAAGAGTTATTTTTGAAATCACAACCTATGTTTTTTGGCTTACAGATTGTTGGAAATCTCCTTTTATACCCTGAGTACTATCTTTTACGTTTTCGGGATTTCTCATCGAAGTAGGAAAGATTATGTATTAACCTTTGAAATCGACAAATGATTAAATTCAGTAAGACTAGTCTTCATAGTTTTTATTCTCTGACTAAAAGTGGTTATGTTTGGGTTGATTCTGACTCTCTTAGGTTTCTTAACAGTTTGTCTGAGGATTTAAGCTTGCTCAAGAGAAAACCCCTGAAAATAATCTTTCCCTTTTTCTCTACAGACTGAGGGGTTTTGAAAGTTGAGAAAAGATTGGTCTAGAATAATCAAAATAGGTTGACAAACCTCTATTGTAAATTTTTACACAGATCACCACCCCTGATATTTTAAGTATCACTGATTGCCCCCGCTTTGTATGAATAAGCTAAATATAAGACAAATGGTGAAAGGAAATTCATATTTGATTTCCCCTATCTAGTCCCAAAGATGATGAAAGAAAATTCATTTAAATGATTTCCCTCATCTAAATATAAAATAAAAAGATAACTTCATCGGGGTACTGAACAGGCCTGCTGGCAGTGAAGCAATATCTGAGTATAAATATATAATTAGCACTCAAAGCGGTGAAAGGAAATTCAGTAAAAAGGGACAGAAAACTTCACTGAGGTATTGAACAAGCTCACTGGCAGTGAAGCAATATCTGAGGTGTCTGTAAGGTTGTCATACTTATCTATCACTCTATTCTAGTTATCAGTTTTTTGAAACCGGATATTCATCTTAAGTCAAGATAGAGCTCCCCAATTAAAAATTAAAAATTTTATTTCGATTGATGCAAGCCGAAATTTACAAATCTGTTGAGTTTCCTAAGATTGTTCTAATCATCTTAATACTAACTTAAATTCAAAACGAGAACGAGAATATTATGAAGAAGACTACAACTGAGTTAAAAGTAAATAAGATGTTTTGAAAAGATTTTCAAAGGTTGAAATGAAATCTCTTTTTCCTCTCCTTTAGCAGTTTAGCAATGATAAACCCTTGACACCATTTACCCAATGAAGGCACCGAGTCTACATGTTCTCCTCGTCCCACAGGGAGATGAGGTCCCCAGTTGGAGCCTATGTTGAAACAGATCTTAAATTTTTATCCTTAAGGCCTAGATTTTTATTTTTTGTGTTTTTCGGGTTTCGGCTTTCTTAAAACAAGAGTTTCGTCATTTCTAAATTCATGATACATTTTTATTAATTGTTTTTTGGATAATGAGTGGAAAAAGGTTTACAAAAAATATAAATTTTTCGACACTTTTTTGAAAACTATTTAAAACGTGTTGAAATTTAAATTTACGATTTTTTAAATTAAACTTTAAAGAATTTTCGGGATTCGGGGTTTCCTACAAAGAAATTTTTGATGCAAATCGAATCATGAAACCCCGATCCCCGATTTCCCGAAAGGTTGGAATCTTAATTTAAAAACAAATTAATTTAGTCTCTTCTAAGAAAGGTCAAGGGTTAAAATAATTATGTTGCGATTTCGGGATTCGTGGTTCTGTGAGAGCATGTCTCCTGTCATCATGTTTCCCGAAATCCCGATTTCCGAAACCCCGATCCATAAGTCACGTTAAATTAAACTATTTCTGTTTTGGCCTTAATCATGATTATTTAGTTAATTAAGATAAGTTAAGTCCTGATTTAAAAAAAAAACAAGCCATCGCGATTTCACGATTTCGGAGATCGGATTTTATTAATAACACACGTCTCCTGTCATCATGTTTCCCGAAATCCCAATTTCTGAAATCCCGAAATTTTTTTAATCTCAATAAATTAACGTACTAAAAGCATTTAAATCTTAATTAAAGCATCGCGATTTCGTGATTTCGCATTTTTGGAAATCATTTTTTCATTGACTACATACCTCTCGACATCAGGATTTTCGAAACCCTGAAAAACGAAGTTTTCATCTTTAAAATTATGATTAACATTAATTAAGCTTTTCTTAAAAACAAGATTAATGATAATCATTCTTAGGTGTTCATTTATGTTTCACTTACCAATTAAGTAGGTTTCTCGTTTTCTTCAAATCCCGAAGGTACTTAAATACGGACATTAAAAGCGTATCTTGGTAAAATATCTTCCACATTAAGAGCTTTAAATTCATGACAACTGTGCAAATCTCGTCATTTTTTAAATATATTCAAAATAAACATTCGAATGTCTGTGTTTTCATTCTAAGTTGAGCTCATTCATCCATTTTCTGGGACAGGTTTTCATTTAAATGCAGAAGTCATGGCACCCAGAAAAGAACTGAAGAAGAATGAAGACACACATGAAGCAGATATTATCTCCGATACCACTCCACATGCTACAGATTCTATTAAATCTTGGACTCAAATCTCAGATTTGCTGGAATATGAATTATAGAATGCTCATCCTGACTCTGAAAATCATTTTCGGGACATAGCTGAGTCAGAGCTACATAAGATCGTTATGCATCGGAGGCTTGTGGAATACACTGATATGATCAGCTGAGCTCTGGATAAGGTATATATCTCAACAAGGAGCATTCTAAAAGAGCAAGGAGACATCGACGGCTCATTCAGACCAGAGCACATTCAAGTAATGTATAAACTCTTGCCGAATCATAAACATACTTTTAATGCTGAATTTTTAGCTGAGTTTCAGAGAAAGGAATGTATTGAGGCAGACCAGACATATCCCGATATGATTAGAGGATGGGCGAGGTTTGAAGCAAAGTTTAGGGATGATTCTCATGGGATTTATGCTACAACCTCTTTAAATGAATACATGGTTTATATAGCCATTACGTTATGCAAACTTTTTGAGAGAAAAGATCCCTGTCATTTTCATGCAAACTGGGTGCCCTTTTTAGAGGAAGCTTAAGAAGGAAATGATTTTAACTAGCATAAGATTTTTTCGGATAACCTAACACAAGAAATTTTAAACTACAAAGAAGCCAAGTCAAACGGACAACCAACAACCTTTTATATGTCTGCATACATTATGGATGCAATCTGTTTTATGAATCCCTTTCCATTAATGAATTGGAGTTGGAGCATTTCCTGTCCATAACCCATTCATAAATACCACTCGACCCTTTGGGAAGAAAATGCTAAAGGCACATTTTACGAGGTTTGTCATTTTATTATTATTCCTATGCACAAATTGTGTTTTGGATGTGAACCCCCTCACATTTCTGATGAAATCATAGAATGTCTTAAAGCAGTTGCCGACTGGTTTATTGAGGAAATGTTTTCCTACATTAGGGTTTATGGTTGTTCCATTCCTCCTCACGCACTCCCTAAATTCCTACCAGACAAATTGGTGTGCAGGGAAGTAGCTTATCAGATAGTAAAGGGAGGTGTTGGATTAGAATTAAAAGCACTTCAGAAGAAATCATGGCGATCTTTCCCTGTTCATATTGGGAAATTTTCTTTATCAAATTTAGGCCATTATAAGGTAGAGGCTGAGTCTTTAGAAGAAGTGAAATTAGTAGATATTGAACACAGAAAAAATGACTTCTACCAAGTAATAAGTAGGCATTTCATACATTGTAATCTAAAGGCATATGAACATGAAGTATCCATTTATGATGATATATTTAAAGATGTTAAGTCTTATGAAGAAGTACTGAACAGAGTCCAGGCCTTGCCACCTAACTCACAGACTGGATTCACATCTTTTCAAAGCCAAAGGCAAAGTTGCCTACCTAAGAGTTTACAGGGTGAAATTTCGACCCCATCGCGAGAACAGGAAGGCCCCCCTCCAAGGTTTGAAGCTAATACACAAGATAAAGCAGATAACAAAGGTAAGTTGAAGAATACCGAGATACCTTCCCAAGACACAGAAGGTTCTCAAACAAAAGAATCGGGAATGGAGAAGAGAAAAGAGATGGAAACAATTCCAAAAATCATGAAAAATGTTCCAGAAAAGATAGGAGGAACAACTTCAACAGAGCTCAGTAGTCATATCAGATATTTAACTCCATTGCAGTCAACTTTTGGAACCCCCCATGAGGGAGTTTTATATTTCAATGATCTAGAGCCAATTTTGAGAGATGATATTCCCCCATCAGATTACTTTTTCAGTAAAAGGCGAAGAGCAGTATTGAAACAGGAAATTCATCCAAGAGGAGAAGGGATGATTAAAAAGCATAGGGTTATTATAGATGGAAAGAAACTCAAGGATGGAGAATTTGCTACAGAATTAGCAGGTACAATGGGTGATATAGCATAAGAAAATATGTATTCTCTTGACAATTTAACAACTATGCTCGAACAAAAGGACCAAACAATAATTCAGTTGCAAGACAAATTAAAAGAAAGCGAGAGAAATATTAGTTGGGGAATACAAAAGGGTCTAGAACAAGCTAGACTAAAGGATATGCAAGAAATCTAGAAAATGAATAAAGAATTGGAGGAGGCAAAACACATAATACAGGCCACATAGGAACAGGTTCGAGCGCTGGAAGAAGAAAGCAACCATTTACAAGATAAAATTATTTCTATTACCAATCAGGTAGTAGAACTTGAAAATTTCAGGACACAAGCATTGGAGATATATTTAAGAATAGAGGAAGAACAACAGAAAGTGTTCTTGAATCTGGAAGTAGTCTAGAAATATTTTCAAGAAACAAATAAGTCTTTGGAGAATGTGTTCCAGAAGGAAAGGGAAGCAAAAGCAGTTAAAATAACTTTTCAGAAGGCAGTGGCTTTCTCATCAAAGGAAGAGGTTGGAAAGATTAATAAATTATCTATTTCTGAACAGGTTAAAGGAGACATAATAATAAAAGTGTGGGAAGCAAAATTGGCCGAATATAAATGAATAACAAGAGAAGTCAATGATTATTGCTAGGAAATTTTCGATCTCTTAGAAAGAGCTTCATTGAATATCAGAACAGATGATTGTTCTGGATTATTAGGTGAAATTAATATTGCCAAGCACCAGCTAAGGTTTAAAGAAGAGCTGGAGGAAATGAAAACAGAGATTTCAAAAATTAAATTGATCAATATTATAGAGATAAATAAATGGATGGTGACGTCAAATCTGAAGTTGAAAACTATTAAATTCAGAGAAAAGATGATAGAAAATCGTTTGCCCAAATTGTAGAAAACATTTTTCTTATTTGAAGCAAATGAGATACCAGATGCTCCCAGGACTTTTGTGAAGTTTTTGGGGGAAAGTGTTCAGTGTATTGAAGCGGAGAATAAAAGTTGGCCAACGCAAGCTTAAAATCTTTTAAAATGTTTTTATCATTAGAGATTAGAAAGAAATTGTAAACGACTGACATTATTTTTATGTAACCGTAATATTAGGAAGTTGGTTAGTCACCAACGAGAAATTTTTGATGAAAATGTATAAATATAGTTTCTAAAGACCGATAAAAGGCTTCGAAATTTTTGGGGAGAGCCATTTTTGTAATAACAGTTTTCAAATACATCAGAATATAGATCACAAACGAGATTCTGAATCCTGCAAATTTATAGCTATGTGTTCTTCGACCTTGTTTATTATATTCTGTTGAATTTTTCTTTTAATGTTTTTCTAATGAATAATCAATTTGAAGTTATCTACATCATTGATTTATATTTTAGATTGGTTTAAATGTCAAATTATTTACAGTTTTTCCTCTGAAATTGCTATTAGTAATTTCAAGACCTGTAAATATTTTGTACCTTAATACTTAACTTTCGTTAGAAACCTCGTTTTCTTTCATCATTGTCTATTGAAATATGAGATTCTTTCTTTATTAAAGCCTCATATTTTTTTGTAGTGTTTATTTGTTATTTTAGGATTCTCAAAATTGTTATAAATCCAGGAAACGACCTCGAATGTATTTACATTACTGTTTTGAATTTCATTTTTTTTTTCTTTTTCTCATCTCTGGAAAATTTGAAGTAACATTTGATTAAAATCCTTTTACAAATAAATAACATTTTATCATCCATGACTGTTCCAAGTAGAAGACAACCCAACGTTGAACCAGGCCTTCAAGACCAAACCAGTGTTGCCTTGAATTTATTTAATACCATTTTGCAAATAGCAACTAACCTGGTTGAGTTAGAACATTCATGGGCTGCTATTGAGAGAGACATTAGCATCCAAGAACAACAGGAAGCAAGACAGAGACAGTTGAGAAACTGATTCTGCTTTAACCTTCCTTTGAATTCTTATTCTCAAATTATTCCTTTAAATATTTACGGATGCCTTGACGATATACTTTATAGCCTTAAAGTATAAACTCGGGAACATCATAGAGATTACAATAACTAATATATTCTATGATGAATAATATCAAATACTAAGCACAAGACAAGTAGGAGTTAATATTTCCAACACACTCCCTTAACAAATACTTTTCTTAATATTTTATTTGATTGAATCTTCATCAACATCCTTATCCACTTATGAATTATCTAGACTAAGATCCATTGCAGTCATCCATTATGAGCTACCACTTGATGCATTGAAGATATGATTGCTTCATATAATCAATTTCATATTTGTAATGACTGGACTACAAGCCATTCTAGTGGCATACTTCCATGTGTTGAAATACATAGATCATTGTATTCACCAGTTATCTAGGAAATCATTCTAGATATTGAATGTATATAGAAGTCGATCTTACAAAATGACATCTTCATCTATATTCATCATCGTCTATATTATACAACCTCACAAGTACACAAACATCATAAACTCTAGATACAACTTAATGGCAGTGTTCTTGGGGCACCAAATTAACCAAGAACTACAAACTTTTTAAGTTATGTTACCTTTTTTTTAAATAATTTAGACATAACCAGTGGTAGTGTTCTTGGGGCACCACATTAACTAAGAACCACAAGCTCTTCAACCATGTTACACAAATTGTTCAAATCTTTCACAATTTCTCCTCTAGCTTTAGAGATACATATTCACATATTTTCAATAATATAAACGTACACTTATAAAATAAATCCATTTACCCAATAAATGAAAAAATATGTTTTAAAATAAAACAATCCCATGTATTTATGAAATCTCCAAAGTCATATAGCAATGTTGCCATATTCCTTTCCAATGCTATTGAATCTCAATTTTGAGGTCAAAGATCAATAAATTCAGTTTCCTTGCAAGCTAGCTGAAATACAAATCCTAAGTGGAGCTCAAGGAAGATGAAATTGCTTTTCCAGTGCTAGAATTAGCTTTATCGACCTTAATATTGTTAAAAAATCTAATCATAGTTCATTGGTTTACCTAACTGTTATATAGTTACATTATGGTTATGGTCTTTTGTATTATATATGTAAATCTATGTACATGATTATATGCTCATTTCTGATTATAGAGTATGCCTTTTTTGCCAATATTCTATTTATCTATGTTCATCATGGATTCTTGATTACTTCTGTTATTTCCATTATGTTTCTTCATTTTTCTTAATTATGAATCTAACAGTGTTATGAGAGCATGAATATGATCTTATGGGCCTGATAGTTTATTAGAGAACATTTATAATCATCTATATGTTAAATAGAAAGCACAAGAGAGGACACACTCAGTGATTTGGTACCTGGATGATGAATCCCTATGGTGATTGAATGTAGAGTAGTTCTTGTTTTTTTCTTGGTTTCAGTTATGGAGAATGTAACATCATGGTTTCCATATGCAAGAACCTGATGTGAACTCTTGATTCTTTTATAGTGGTAATCACTGGCATGCTCTCCATTATATCCATGTTTTCCACCTCTTGCTATAATCCCTTCGTGGTTATAGCAGAAGAAGAGGAATCATGAACTTGGTTAAAAAAGTAAGAGAACATTGTTGTCGAAGGAGAAACAACCCTACCTGCAACATAGAACATGGTCCTCCATCATGACCTTGGTGAAAGAAGAAAGAGAACCATTTCCAATCAAGCACTCGATCATATTGCTCGATGATCTGATATTTATTGGCACATATAGCAATAACCCTCGAGAAATTATTGTGAAAAGTCATAGGAATAGATGGTGTGTTAGCCGAGAGACCATACTGCGTGCTTGGAGAGAGTTAGAAGCAATCGAAGAAAGAAAGTGTTCGGTTCTATGTAATTTCCAAGAGCCTGTGAAAGATGACGTTGCAAAGAGAAAACCATGTGAGTTGTAGAGAGGAAGTAGAAACCTCCAACCAAGTCGTAACACATTGCACAGTTGAAGTAATTTTTTGGTGCAAGACGTTATGTTATAGATGCCGACAGAAAAGGACTTCCTGGACATAATCCTCTAGAGGGAACAATATGGCAAAGATTAGATCTGGTTGATCAAGCATGGGGACTCACTTTACCACTTCAAAACCCTAAGTGATGGCAAGAAATCAGTCATGTTTTGGTACAATATATCTTTAAATATATATTTAAATAGCCACCCTCATTTGAGTAGTTCAATATATATTGAAAAAGTCACTCATTACATTTCATTTTAAGATATATATTGAGATAGTTTCCCATCGTATATATATTTAACATATCAGTTGAATATATTTAACATTGTATTTGTTGACAAACCACCAAACATTGATGTTTGGGTGTATGAAATTGAATGTGGTAAAGAGGCAGATATATATACACTCAAAATATTGTGTTAAATTAAATACCAAGTTTTGTGGATGTCAAGTTTTGTTTTAAAAGAAAAACCAAGTTTTGTATGGAGGAGTTTCCTCCATTGATTGTAATTGTATTTATAAGGGTTTTTATTTTTCCTTGAACATGTAAAGGTGTTATAAGGGGTTTTTTAAAGTTTGTAAAAGGAGTTATAGGAACATCCAACATAATAAAATTGCATATTTGTATTTGCATGACCCATCATAGGTGTGCATCTAAGTCATTGGTTATCCTATAGTTTTTGGCATTCATGCAACGGACGAACGCTCGTGGCATGAAAAACATGATAGAGAATTAAACTTTGTGGAATTAACATACAAACATCTCTCATCCATATTCTGCATAATGGAAAGAATTGAAGAAATATTAACAATATTGCACACATTAATTAACTCAACTACGAAATCTAAAATTGCAATAAACAAGTTCACTCTTAGTACAATGATTACTTGTTTACAAGTAATGCACAAAAAATTTGATATGTTCAAACATCAAAACAAAATGATATCTCATGAGTTAAATCTCCTTCGACACTAATCTTTCATATATGGTGCACGACATATCATAAGAAAATTATACATCAATATTGATGGCTTGGATATTACCATTTTGATTCAGCCACTCAACTACAACTTTGGAGTCATCCCTAACCTGAATATGCTGAATGTCCAGGAGATTTACAATGGAAAGAGAAGCCCACACTCCCACTAACTCTGCTTTGGTATTTGATCCTTCACTACAATTGAAGAACCATCTAACATCTGGAGCATCTATAATTTTCAAGGATCCCATTTCCCCATACCCTATCCCCCCTGCAGTCGATGCCCCATCAAAAAATTCCAAAGTATATCCATTCAATCGGATGATTAGAATCATAGTCATGCTCCAACAACTTTTTTTTCAAACAAATGATGACTTCATATGTTATACAGAGAAATCGAGCTATTGAGCTCATATCTTCTATGGTTCTTATAATTACTTCGATGATACTTTATATTAGGATATACTACATGATTGAATATCTCCAAACACAAATTTTGCATGTTCAGTGTGTCTATGATCTAAAACGCTGGAATTTGGTCAAACCATTATATATATATATATATATATATATATATATATATATCACTTGTGGGAATTGAATTTGGGTGGGGGAAAACACCCCTCAACACAAACCACTCAGGCTAAACCTAATTGACACTTGAAAAATATTTTCATTTTAATAAATAATTAAATTTCTCATTTACTAATAATATTTCAACATACTATTTAACAATAATCATAGAATCTACTCTTGATGGTTGGGAAAGAGGGAGGAGGATCTGTCATTCAAGGTGAGTAGTTGTAAGCATAAAGTCAAGACCCCTCATACCTATAGGTGTAAGGACCCTACCTTCCGATAATTACATTAACTAAGATAGAGAATAATGGGACAATGTACATGAGACGGGTAAAGCTAAGATATTTACTCCATAATGTTCAATTAATTTACTCCATAGGTGAGGTGCTTCCTCAACAGGGTAGGAACAAAGTAAGGTCAGACATCTCGGTAACGATGTAGTTTCCAAGGTAACCCAGACCCACTCAGGGGATCTTTACTAACATCATGGCTGTGTGCCATGTAGTTCATAATATTTTCATCGTAGCCATTCCGTCACGGGATTTTTCCTCAGGAATAATTTAACCTTAAAAGCCATGCTATGGTATTTATTGTTGAGAACATGACCTTAAAAAAACGGGATTGAATAAAACTTCAATTTCAATGCATTTCTAAGTTAAACTTTCAAACATCAATTGCACTAGGTATTACCGATGTGGTCTTGCTTAGATGTAATTTTTATCAAGTTAATATTTGATATGGTCTCCAATTCTTAGAGACAAGTTAGTAAGGGCTTTATTACGTTAAATATTTTGAAGAAATCATGATCTCATCTCTAGTTTTAAGATGTTGGGCATAAGATAAACCTTTCCCATAAGGTTGTAATATCAACTTTACTATATGAATGTGATATTTGATATATTGAATTTTAGAAAATAAAATGATCCCATGTTAAATGAGTTTTTATTTCCACTCTCTCTAAGTTCATCAGATTTAAGATATTCGTCCTTCATCTTAGTAAGAGATTATTCCCTCATGCTATTATTTTTGTAGAGTTTGGGTTTACCCTCTTATCATTAGAACACCATTTAGGTTATTATCTCTATGCTCAACTTTGTTGCTTAGTTGAATTGATATTGGTATGTAGATGCATAATTTTTGTATGTTTCATTGTTACAGGTTTAAGAGATTGTACTTTCAAGAATTGTAGTGCAAGATCAATCCACGGGAAGAAAGAAAGAAGTTAGAGTTCATGGATATGATGAGTCTACAAATGAAGAGTAATATTACTCTGCATTAGAGCGGGTATTTTTCTAATCCATATTCCTTGGAGACTCCCAGTGAATATGTATGTTGAATAGGGGGAGTTCATGTAATAGATACTACAATTCAAAGAACCATATTTCGAGCAATATGAAGTTCTTGCAGAGAAAAATTCAGATCAATCAGATATCTTAAGTACAAATTAACATATTGATCGATTTAGAAAGCAATGTTCCCACACATGTAGTAGTTTGAAGTTGCACAAGAATAAGTTTATGATTATATTGAATGCATGGATTCAGGAAGGTATATCTTCAATACAAGTTTTTTTAGACATGCATAGTTTGATGAGAAGATAGATCAAATCAGTGGACATATTGGATTTCGTTTGATCAACAGGAACATGTCATGATCAGTTGTAGTATATTGAAGAGAAGTATTCAAAATAATATGGTGAAAAATGGGTCAACATTTTGGACAGTTGAGTAGCATGGTTATGGAAAATTCATGACATCTGGACAGATGTGGATTTGTGAGATACTTAGAAGGTACAAGAAACATGAGTCATATGCATACTATGGTATTTAGAGTTGGAATAAGTGGAATCAGTTGGAATCAGTTGGTCATAGAAAGGAAAGAAGTGAAAGGAACAATAAAACACAGAAAGAGAAAATGTCAGCAGAAGCCATATCATCAGAAGAACATTACTAAACAACATGATCAAGTGAACATGACAAGTAAATGATCAAATCAAATTTTGAATGTTATATATATAATTACATGAGGAAGCACTAATGGATAATAAGTACAACTGGAAGAGAGGAAAATAAACATTTCATACGTATTTCTACATCTTGCAAATTATTAGAGAGAGATATCCACAAAGGAATATCAGTAGCATGGAGACAGGGGGAGCATCCTCAAGCAGAGATACCCATTCCAATTGATGTCAAAGGGGGAGAGATATAAACATTGATGAAGAGTGATGATCATAGAGGGAGAATGAGAATGAGTGTTTCCATGTATAAGTGTTTCCATCATTTTTGGTGTTGCCATCAATGCCAAAGTGGGAGAATGTAGGACAATTGGTTTGGACACTCGGTTGTCATTGATGTCAAACCTTGGAGAGTGATCTTGGAGATTGATGTAGGCCCTTATAGATTGATATCAAATATTGGAGAGGTCCATAGATGTTCAATAGTTTAATGCACTTTTTATGATTAAGAAGGATGGTGATTTAGTTGAGTAGGTTTGATATAGTCTACATGTCATCCCAGAGGTGTGGTTACGGGTCCCAAAGTTGATTAAGGAATATGGAAATGAAGTATAGTGAAATTGTAGGTAATAGTATAATATATGGATAGCACACATCGTTTTGTTTCCAGTGATATGTGGAATACCATGTGGTTCCTCACGGTTAGGGAGATATGGCCTTGTAAAGTTGGAAGCCCCGAAGAGTGGTCAAAAAGCCCCTAGTTGGTTACAAGTCTTGGTGAAAGGGTAAAATGGTTGTAACGAGAAACCCCTAAAAGAAGGAAATACTTTACCTACCATTAGTATCTAAACACCTCAAGGAATCTCTCATAAGAAGATACACACAGTTACAATTGAATATCTATCTACTCTTTAATGTGGTTTAGTATTGTGATATTTTGGCAAGTTTGTGATGACATTTTCCTGAGTTCATGAAGGAAGATTGAAGGTGAAAGTCTTGAGTTTGTAACAAGGTTTAGTAACCCTATTTTATGAGGTATTTCCAAATTTTAAGTTAGCAGGGAACGGATGTACGTGGGTTGTAGTGGAGGAAAGTACATATATTCACGGGTTGGAGAAGAGCAAGTCACATATATGTAAAAGGACATGTGAAAGGTTGTGAATGAATGTTTGGACCTAGTTTGTTGAGGACTTTGGAAGAGTTATAGGTCATTTTATAGTACAATAGTTCAACTTCAAGATCAAAGGTAAGTATTAAGGGTTATGGTTATGGTGTTATGATACATGCATGGTGATGATAGCATGTGATATGGTACATATTGATGATGTTAAGATACATTTATTAGAATAATTATAGGATATCCTGGTGTATGATTTGGTTACATTTTATGGTGCATACTTGAGTCTTGGTATATCGTCTTATGAGGTTGTATCTTTGTGATATTGAGGAGCATGCTTGAGGCATGTGTTTGTGAGATTTGGTTTATGACTTGAGGAACATCATTGGATGCATGATATATATGTTGGTTGATGTATACTTGGTAAGATACATTGTTGGTTCATATATTGGTTT
>ML815537.1:96227-114794 GCA_009831015.1 Picea engelmannii
AATAGTGTATCTTACCCATACAATCCATTTAGTTGAGACAATATCTCAACCAGACACATAAATATGATCTAGATCTAACAAACTCCTAAACAAACATATCATATAGAGATTACAATAACTAATATATTATATGATGAAGAATATCAAATATTAAGCACAAGACAAGTAGGAGTTAATATTTCCAACACCCTTCCTTAACAAATACTTTTCTTAATCTTTTATTTCATTGAATCTTCATCAACATCCTTATTCAGTTATGAATTCTCTAAACTAAGATCCATTACAATCATCCATTATGAGCTACCACTTGATCCATTGAATATATCATTGCTTCATGTCATCAATTTCATATTTGTAATGACTGGACTACTAGCCATTCTATTGGCATACTTCGATGCATTGAAATAAATAGATCATTGTATTCACCAGTTATCTAGGAAATAATTCTAAATATTGAATGTATATAGAAGTCAATCTTACAAAATGACACCTTCATCTATATTCATCATTGTCTATATTATACAACCTCACAATAACACAAATATCATAAAATCTAGATACAGATTAATGACAGTTTTCTTGGGGCACCACATTAGCCAAGAACTATAAACTTTTTAAGTTATGTTACCTTTTTTAAAAAGAATTTAGACATAACCAGTGGCAATGTTCTTGGGGCACCACATTAACTAAGAACCACAAGCTCTTCGACCATGTTACACAAATTGTTCAAATATTTCACAATTTCTCCTCTCACTTTAGAGATACATATTCACATATTTGCACTAATATAAATGTACAATTATAAAATACATCCATTTACCCAATAAACGAAAAAATATGTTTTATTATAAAAAAATCCCACATATTTATGAAAGCTCCAAAGTCAACTAGCAATGTCGTAATATTCCTTTCCAATGCTAATGAATCTCAATTTTTAGGTCAAATCTCAAGAAATTCAATTTCCTCGCAAGCTAGTTGTAATACAAATCCTAAGCGGAGCTCAAAGTAGATGAAATTGTTTTGCTAGTACTAGAATTAGCTTTACTGACCTTAATATTGTTAAAAACTCTAATCATAGTTCGTTGGTTTACCTAACTATTATACAGTTACATAATGGTTATGATATTTTTATATTATATATGTAAGTCTATGCACATGATTATTTTTCATTGATGATTATAGAGTATTCCTTTTCTGCCAATATTCTATTTATCTATGTTCATCATGGTTTCTTGATTGCTTCCGTTATTTCCATTATGTTTCTTCATTTTTCTTCATTGTGAATTTAACAGTGGTATCATAGCATGAATATGATCTTATGGGCCTGATAGTTTATCAAATAATGTTTATAATCAAATATATGTTTAATAGAAAGCATAACAGAGGACACACTCAATGATTTTGTACCTAGATGGTGAATGCCTATGGTGATTGAATGAAGATAATTTATTGTTTTTTTCTTGGTTTCAGTTATGGAGAATGTGACATTGTGGTTTCCATATGCAAGAAGATGATGCGAACTCTTGATTTTTTCAAAGTGGTAATCATTGGCATGCTCTCCATTATATCCATGTTTTTCACCTCTTCCTGTAAGCCCTTTGTGGTTATAGCGGAAGAAGAGGAATCACGGACTTGGTGAAATAAGTAAGAGAACATTGTTTCTAAAGGATAAACAACCCTACCTTCAACATAGAACACTACCCTCAATAGTGGTCATGGTGAAAGAAGCAAGAGAACTATTTCCAATTAGACACTCGATCATATTGCTCGATGATCTGATATTTATTGGCACATATAGCAATAACCCTCGAGAAATTATTGTGAAAAGTCACAGGAGAAGATGGTGTGTTAGGCGAGAGACCATACTATGTTCTTAGATAGAGTTAGACGCAACTGAATAAAGCAAGTGTTTGGTTCTATGTAATGTCTAGGAGCCTGTGAAAGACGATGTTGCAGAGAGAAAAATGTGTGAGTTGTAGAGAGGAAGTAGAAACCTCCAACCAAGTCGTAACACATTGCATAGTGGAAGTCATGTTTTGGTGCAAGACATTATGTTATGGTTGATGACAGCAAAGGTCTTCATGGACATAATCCTTTAGTGGGAACAATATGGAAAATATTAGATCAAGTTGATTAAGCATGGGGACTCACTTTACCGCTTCAAAACCCTAAGTGATAGTAAGAAATCACTCATGTTTTGGTACAATATATGTTTAAATATATGTTGAAATAGTCACCCTCATTTGATTAGTTCAATATATATTGAAATAGTCACTCATTACATTTCATTTTAAGATATATATTGAGATAGTTGCCCATCGTATATATATTTAACATATCAGTTGAATATATTTAACATTGTATTTGTTGACAAACCACCAAACATTGATGTTTGAGTGTATGAAATTGAATGTTTGGGTGTATGAAATTGAATGTGGTAAAGAGGCAGATATATATATGCTCAAAACATTGTGTTAAAAGAAATACCAAGTTTTTTGGATGTCAATTTTTGTTTTAAAAGAAAGACTAGGTTTTGTATGGAGGAGTTTTATCCATTGATTGTAATTGGAGTTATAAGGGTTTTTATTTTTTCTTGAACATGTAAAAGTGTTATAAGGGGTTTTTTTAAGTTTTTAAAAGGAGTTATAGGATCATCCTACATAATAAAATTGCATATTTGTCTTTGCATGACACACTCGAAATTGAATAAGGGGCTCTTAGGATCTTTGTGTGCATCTAAGTCATTGGTTATCCTGTATTTTTTGGCATTCATGCAACAGATGATCGCTCTTGGCATGAACAAAATGATACAGAATTAAACTTTGTGGCATTAACATATAGACATCTCTCATCCATATTCTGCATAATGGCAAGAATTGAAGAATATTAACAATATTGCACACATTAATTAACTCAACTCTAGAATCTACAAGTGCAATAAATAAGTGCACACTTAGTACAATGATTACGTGTTTACAAGTAACGCACTAGAAATTGGATGTGTTTTTAACAAAACAAAATGACATCAAGGATAAAAATAATGAAGACGTTCAATTGCTTAGTGATGGCAGTCATAAACATGAAGATGAGTTGGATGAATTCCTTATGTCAGAAAAAAGTTGTGGATAAATGTGGAAAAGAAATTAGAATTGTTCGACCATGGGAAGAATTACACTTTAAACAAAATCAATATGGACTAGGATATGAAAAGGATGCTGACAACCTTTTTCATATTCCTAATTATAGAAAACCTATTTTCTTTGTAAGTGGAGTTTTTTTTAATGATGATCAAAAGACAAAGCTTGAGGAACATGTACAAGATATTGTTGATAATAATGAACATGATGTTGATGTTTCTACAGTTATTCCATATTTTTATGATCAATTGGATAAAGAACCCATACAGTGGAAACAATGTCATCGGTTTGGGCGTAATAAGTCAAACTGTTTTGATCTTCACCCATGCTGATTTTGTGGGAAGACAAATCACTCCTTAGTAAGGTGTCTAAAGAGCAAGCGAAAACATATTTATTTTGAATTGTTAGGGAATTGGCGTTGGCATTTGGAAGCCAATTTATTGGAGCATTCTTATCGACGGATTTATACACGAGTACAACCATTCTTGATTGGAGATATTTCTACAGTTGATGAACATGAATGTTTTTCATGATTGGATGATATAGGGTATGATTAGGGCCCAATTGATGTAGTGTTATTAGTTCAATATCGAGTTTTCAGACTCCATCAAAATATGACTTGATTACCCTTTTCCATAGTTTCTTTATCTAGACTTCTCACTTTTCAGTTGACATGGGGGGAATTAGTGAAAAATGTCAGACTTCAAGTTTCGAAGTATACCTTTGATTTGCAGTTCATTCAAGACTTGTCTCTGTCCTGTATTCTCAATTTGTTTCTGTTCATAATATGATTGCGTGTCTTATCAGATTATGATTGTAATTGGGTGCATGATCGGTTGTACCCGACACCCCTAAGAGTTGTAAGTCTTTCCGTAGGTTGTTGTATTCCCCATCTATTTAGTAAGTTCTGTTGAGTCAGGAAGTTGTATTCCTCTTTTCCATAGAGAGGATGTTTGTGTAGCTTGATGGTGTATGAGAGACATTGAATCTTTGATTAAGGGGGGGGAACATGAGATAGTAATCTAAGATTGAGAGACCAAAGTATGTGAACAAATGATCAAATAGGAAACAAGCATGCAACCTTCTCACAACAAAATGAGTGAAGTCAATGAAGTTGATAATGATCATATGATAGATCAGTGTTTCTCTCTTCATCCGTGTATACATTGTGAAAGCGTACACATTGTTCCAGTAGCTTACACATGTGTTGAATATCTTCTTGGCTATACTTGTGAATGACAGTCAAGCGAATTTAAACCACTTGTCCCTAATAGGGGGACAATTTAAATTTTTCATTCCGGTTATACTTGTGAATGGATCAACGAAATCTAAACCGCTTGTCCCTAACAAGCGGGAAATCTAAATTTTTCAATCGGGTTCCAAGTTTGATTTAGCGCTTGTGAACAGATGATCAAGTATGCAACCTAGTTCATGGTATGTAGTCTTGTTCATGAACATATTGTTGTTGATATGGTTTGTGGTAATCCTAAAACCATTCATAGTTTGTGGTCAGCTTAAAACCACCAATTAAGCAGAAGACATGAAGTTACGCTTGTTACATTTTCATATTTTTGAGTCTTGACCTCTTTTTACTTTATGGTCAACTTAAAACCATGTCATTTAGTAGAAGACATCATCTTCTGCTACAAATTCGGTTTGTGGTCATCCTGAAACCACCAGTTTGGTTTGTGGTCATCCCGAAACCACCAAATGAGTTTGTGTTCACCCTTAAACCACTAATTTAGTAGAAGACACCAACTTGTGCTATTTTTTGAGGGTTCAGAGAGAATCTTCAACCAACCCTTTGAATATTCGGTTGACACATGTGATTGTCAAGTAGTGGTAGTTTTTCAGGTAAGAATGAACTTATGATAAAGGGGAGATGTTAAAAAATCTAATCATAGTTCATTGGTTTACCTAACTACAGTTACATGACAATTATGGTCTTTTTGTATTATATATGTATGTCTATGTACATGATTATTTGTTCATTGATGATTATTGAGTATACCTTTTCTGCCAATATTCTATTTATCTCTTTTATCATGGTTTCCTGATTTCTTCAATTATTTCCATTATGTTTCTTCATTTTATTCATTAGGAATCTAACAAATATAACACAATATAGTAAAAGAGAAGAAATAAATCCTTTCGAGATTGAACAGTGAGATCGCCATGACTATGTTCCTTAAAACTCTAAGGAATGGAATGAAAGGGAATCTCATCGCTGCTTGTTACTTGCTAACAATGATAGCAAGTGTTATTTTATCATGAACCCTCTACGTTCGGTCTTGTTCTCCTTATTTATCCCATACTCGGCACGTTTATGTTCATCGTGACTTTTCTCTTCACAAGAATGCTCACTACACGAGCATGGATGGACAAACAAACAGTGATCAAACAACGATTTACTCTCATATATTCTTGGGCCTCAACCACTCTCAGCCAATCATCTGACTTACTACATATTCTTCGGCTTCAACGACACTTTCAACCAAATTACTACATATTCTTGGGATTCAACGACACTTTCAGCCAAACATCCAACTTACTGCACATTCAACACTTTAATTTTTCATTTATTTTTACAATGTTTTATGTGAAATTGAACACTTTACTTTCTCACTTATTTTTACAATGTTTTATTCTAAATATTATTACTTATTTTTATAAACAATAATATATTTTTTTATTATTATATGAATTTCCTTTAAAAAAACATTATTCATTTCCTATGCATTTAACTATATTAAATTTCATTGTTAAACATTTATTTCCCAACTAACTCTCTAGAAACTCCCCTTGTCTAACAATGGTTCTCGGTTTGTCGAACATTGGTTCTCGGTGTTTCCATTTAGCGAAGATTTTTTTTAACATTAACTCCTCATATGACCGAGGGCTAAGAACTAGGCGCTCTAGGGATTTGGGCATTTTAAAACCTCAGATTTTCCGAATGGGCGAACTGGAGAATAGGACAATAGTTCAACGGTCCTCGTTTATTTGAGATCAACTACTCATATTTCTCTCTTTGCTGAGCAATTAAATAGATAAAATATGAAATTGCATTTTCTTATTTAATTATAATTAATGTCTTTTAAAAAAACTATAATTATTTTTATTTAATTATAATAAATGTTAATTTTAAAAAAATTATACTTGTCCTTTTTAATGTAAAATTAAAACTTAAATGTCATTTTAAAAAAAAATTATAATTATCTCTTCTTAATGCAAAATCAAAATTTAAATGTAATTTTTATATATATAATATTAAAATTTAAATTTCAAATAAAATGTTTAATTTAAAACTTAAAATTAAAATATAAATTTCTTCAAATACAATATTAAATTTAAACTCTCTAAAAAAAAACCTTTGATCATACCTAAAACTTTAAAGTCTCAAAATTGGAATCAATATTACAATTTAAAATCTTTCTTTTAAAAATTGAAAAATCTTAATTAAAATTTCAAATGTTTCTTACTTTTCAAATTAAAATTAGATTAAAATGTTTTTTTTAATATCTTCCATTTTATGTTTTATGTAAATTATTATTATTATTTTTTATTATTATTATATGTAAATATTACATATACCTACCTTATGATTTTAATCAGAATAGAGTGATAAATAGATTGAGAACATATCCATTTAAAAAGGTCTTTAACTACTAGAAATATGAATAATATGAATTAGGACAATATAATAATAATAATAATAATTCATTTTTAAGGTCACAGCCAAGCCAAACATCTAATCGGTGTATAAGACCCCTTTGTTTATGAGACAAGGAACCCCCTCTACCTAACGATTTGACTAGTAAAGTCTACTGAGGTATACATACCCTACCCCCCTCTGGATTTGAACTTGTGACCTCTTAAGAGGAAACATTCATAAGAACATTCTATTTAATAAAAAAGAATAGAAAAGACTCATTAGATCATAATAGAGTGATAGATAAATTGAGAACATATACATTTAAAAAGTTCTTTGACTATTAGAAATATGAATTAGGTCAATATACATTCATAAGCACATTATATTTAATTAAAAAGATTGGAAGAGACTCTTTCTAGGATAATATATATTCATAAAGACATTTACTTAATAAAAAAATTGGAGACTCATTTTTTAGATAAATAGACAAATGAAAAGGGAACATCACATTTTTTTTATGAGCTATTAAATATGTTTTGGAGATCTCCAAATTTTGGGAGGATGTGTTTTGATTAC
Source organism: Picea engelmannii (assembly GCA_009831015.1). NCBI lineage: Eukaryota > Viridiplantae > Streptophyta > Pinopsida > Pinales > Pinaceae > Picea > Picea engelmannii. The sequence continues at coordinate 103,593 of ML815537.1, forward strand.
AACAATTCATTCTAATAGTGCATTTTTTTTTTTTTAGATAAGTAGACAAATGAAGAGGGAACATCAAAGATCTCTAAATTTTGGGAGGATGTGTTTTGATTACAACATTCATTTTAATAGTACAAAATAGTAGAGGTATCAAACTACTTCATAAACTAGATTTATTTTCATATTTGTACTACATTAAGAAACAAAATTAAGAGGAGACAAAATAGGATCTAATACACAATTGAGATAAAAAAATATATCTTGTAACTTGAAATACCCAAAAGCACTTTAGGACTTCTTATTGCATGTGTGTATACAAACACACAAATAGAGATATTTAGTTATCCCACATTAAATTCAATATTTTTATTTTTTATTTTTTTGTAAAATATTATATTGGGCCAACATATGCAACAAACACAACATAACTAACATGAAAGAAGAAGGGATTTGTAAAATTGTTTTTAATTCTACTTAGCAGCCTAAGCATTTACAACATATTTGAATATAGGAGAGAGACACAATATTCATCCAAATTGTAGTCCTATAAAAAATTATAGGATAAGAGAAAATAAAGAGTTCATTCACCCTACTCTAAAATATTAAAGACATCTTTTTATTTTAACCAGTTTAAAAAGAAAATCAATATTGCTAAAATAAAAAACTCACTAGCTATATAGTCATATATTCAATTTTAAGAAGGTGGAGAATGAAAATAACTTTCTCTTAAAACTCCCTCCATAAGCCTACATTAAATCTCAATTTCAAAATATTCATAATAATATCAACATTTCTAAACTTTTGAGAAGATTTAATAAAGATTCTGTCAAATAATTTTATTTTTAAAAATAAAATGATTAATTAGGAAGTGTTCTTTCCTAAGAGTGATAAAGAAAAAAATATCTAGTAGATTTTAACAATCGTTCTCATAATAATTATCATTATAATACTTGTATATACAAAATCAAATGGATTATTTTAAATGATTTCAAATAAAATCATGATATCATAGTTTTTTTTAATAAATCATTATCATATTAAATATCAATATTATCATTATAATACTTGTATATGATGATGATGATGATGATGATTAACATCCACTAAGACTTAATTGGTCTATCAAACCTTAAGAGGGTAAGTGATTACTTGTGATTCTTTAGAATTTTGTTTCCGTGCTCGTAAAGCATTAAGAGAAGCTTTCCAAGATCACCATACTTTTGTTGAGTTAAGAGGTTAGGAAGGTTGGTAGTGTGATCAATATTTTAAAAATGAGATCTAATATGGGTATAGGCTGGGCAATCTAAGAGAAAGTGATTTTCATCTTCAACCTTCTTAGTGTCACAAAGGTGACACACTCGTTCATCCCATGGCGTTTTATGAATTGACCAACGCCCAACTTCACTATGGAGCTCGTGAGAATTTGTTCTTATCTTAGCAATTCTTATTTTTTTCTTTACACTTGGTAAAAGAGATAGATAATTTTGATCTTCTAGATTAGGGTTGATTACATCTTTATAATACCTTAATTTTATTTTTTCCTCTAACTCTTTGTAATGTACCCTCAACCGTTACGACTCCTACGATGTACAATCGGTAAAAGCACATTTATATATTATTTTATTATTTTTCTACTTTTGTGCAAGGTTTAAAAAAACCTCTTCGCCCTAACTTGCAAAATATTCCCTAACTTGCAAAATATTAAAGGCTTGAGTGAAGTAAATTAGGCTTCCTTGACGTACATCATCTAATACTTTTCTTGGGGTCGCGTAACATGCACTGACCTTAAAATTAATGGTACGCAAGTGATAATATAATTTCTCGTGAGTGATTAACATAATTTAACAAGGTGGAATCATTAAATGAAATGCTTGTTAAGTCATTAAAATAAACTAAGCCTTTTTCTCAAGGTAGTTCTTAAGAGAATCATCAATAAACAAGGAAGTCCTTGGCATTATTTCCTTGAAATTCCTATTGAGTATGTAAGTAGTGAAAATTATTAAAACAAGCGAGAAGGTTTAATCAATTACTTCTAAGAGAAGTTATTCTTAAGAGAAGGTAATGAGTGCTTAAATTTGATTACAAGGTGAGTGGAAAAACTCTAAAGTTTAACTTATTGACCAATGCTTTTTTAAACCAAAATTCTCTTTAATATTTAAATCCCTTCCTTTATCAAACTAAAAGTAACCATTTAGAAATCATTATTTTTCAACGGAACTTCTTATTTTTAGTAAACATTCATTGTCATCACTGAATTAATAATTAAAAATCATTCCTTTTTCAACTAATCCTATTTATAATTAGTACTCATTCCCTTTTTCACTTTCTTATTAGTCCGTCCTTGTTGGCAAGTAATTTAAGAAGAAAGTTAATGATAAGTGGAGTCACATTTTAGGAAGGAAATAATGTGAATAAATGTTTAATCTGTGGTAAGATTTAAATCCATCATTTTCTTAACATTTCCACTGATTTGAATTAAACAGAAAGGGATTTATCCAATACACTTCAGGTCGGCCAATATACAAAATGTAATCTACTACCGGATGGGATTAACCAATATTTATCAACATTATCAACAAAAGGAATTGAACCAGTAAATCAATATTATCGATAGAAAGGAATCAACCAATATCATTGATCATTATCTACAATAGAATGGGTTTAACCAAATTAGCAAAAATGCAGTGCAACACTCAAGGGAAAAAGTAGCCACAGTTTGAAGGTGAATCGTGGTCTTTCCGACAAGCGAACTCATGATTGAACAACTAAAATCATGGGTGAATTCTATAGCAACAAAGTCAGCGTTTTTAGCAAAACAACAAGGGCGTTAATAGCGAGAGGGAAATGGTTGGGAACCACAATCCGTGGGCGTTAAGTCTGGTAAAATCCTATGTAAAAAAAAAGGGAGTCCGTGATTATCAATCATATAAATCCCAGCAATACAGAACCCAAAGGAAATACATTTGTGTTAACAACAATATTGTCCCACTTAAATGGTAAACATTTCATGCTAAAATTACATCATACAACAGTCACCTTTAAAGTCAATCGTGGGCAATCACAGGAAGAATGCAACATCGATCATATTAAAAAAAAATAGTTGTACAGGAAAGTAACATTTTTATGCGTTAGAGAAATGATGCCTACCTTCAAGTATTGTGGTGTGTTTATTGGGCTGGGATATGTTAGGTGCACACTATCATAGAGATGTTCTACTTATCAGAGTAATGGAGATGGGTTCATGGTAATATCAGGACTAAACACATCACAGATTTGGCTTACTTATCAGAGTAATGGAGCGTTGTTTATGGTAAATGTAACCATGCAACAACAGTCTCACACCACCTTTAGAGGTCAAGTCGTAACCACTCAACACCGCGTGGTCAACCAGACACCAATACACTACACCATAAGGGAAAAATGTGGGCATTAAGGCAGTAACAAGAAGGAGGTAAAATCTGAGGTAATAAAGCGTGGTAATAAGATCTGGTAATAAACCCGTGGTAAACAAAATCATGGTGTATACAACAAGCTCAGGAAAGCGGTTTAAAGAAAAATTGTGGGCGTGTTTATGAGTGGAAAATGGTGATCGTTTATACAGCAAAATTCTTGCATCCTTTAATTGCAAATTGAGGGCATTAACCAGGAACAAATAGTAGTAAACTTTTATGCCAAACGCAGTCTTCTTCAAGGGAAATCGTCTCAAAAATAAAAATGAAATATAGACAGAGAATTTAATTTGTTTTTCCATTTCCAGGATACGCAGACCAAGAATTACAGAATCATTTGTCCAAATCCATTCTACCAAATAAAATACGCAGACTTAGAAATTAAATTGATTTTCCATTTTTAGGATGCCAACATAGAAACACAGATTTGAAATTACATCTTTTACATTCCAGGATACCAACATAAATTGCAGACTGAAATTAAATTTTTTACATTACCAGGATACCAACATAAATTGCAGACTGAAATTAAATCTTTTACATTACCAGGATACCAATCCAACGTAGACAATAGTATGTTAACACAAATATCCAATGAGATAAGTCATTGAAGATGTCGCAGGGATAAACCAACACTGATACAAGAAATCCATATGCAGAGGTACTATGCTAGAAGGCATAAGACAAAAGTAATCCAAGGGAAATAATGGAGCTAGATGACTGACAGGAATTCCCTTCACTCATCATCCTTGCACATAAAAGAAGGGCGTTGAGATCCATAAGTCTATTAACTTCGAGGCGATGACCGTAGATTAGGATCTTGACCGACTGTTCAGGCGAGGACTGGTGAGCTAGGGACAAAGGATAAACAACCACAAGGTCACAAACAAAAAACCATAAGGTGGTCAAGACATGTGGGGAAACGAAGGCCATGGGAGTCAATCAGTCATCGAGCTAGGCTAAGAAAAATTTCAGTCATCAATATAAAAAATCAGTTTACTTACTCCATTAAACATGCAGATCCAAGCATAAATCCTACAACAATCTACCATACAAAAATGAAGAGAGCATATCGTTGCCTAATCGCCCACTCTGAGTGACGTCCCATGCGCTCCATGCAACTCCCGCTTGCCTACCGACGAGACTTCACCGGTACCTCCCAGCCAATGTTAGGGGTACTCTTCTTCCCCCTTAGCCCCCCGAGCCACAAAGGGGCCACACACGCTATCCAAAGATTCAATTAGCTCCCATCTCGCCTCGCAAGGCCGCGCTACCACTCCTCACCGAGCTTGGCATCCCAACTCCCACAAGCAAGTAAGTCAAGTAGAGATTTCTATAGCGTAACATTATGCAAATCGAAGAGATGATTCCTCCATCTCCTCCCTTCATTATATAGAGTTTCAAAGTCCCTTACTTTCCTAAAATCTCATTTAATTAAGTTTTTAAAAATTAAATAATAAAAATTCCTCCCCGTACAAGTGTCACCCATCCACTTCATCCCTCCACAATTTATTTTTTTTAATTAATTAATTCCCCTTATTTCCCTCACCCACCTAGATTCACTCCTAGAATTGTTCCTAGGTTTCCCCAAATTCTCTTACAAGTTTTAATAACTTTCCCCATTATCAATTTGCTAGTTCAGTTTTAAATTAGAAAGTTCTTAATGGTAGATACCTTACTAAGTTTGACTTTCTGGTTTTTTTTTCCCTTGGGTTTCCCTTTTCTTCTTAAGTTTCCCTCTTTTCCTAGTTTCCTAAATATTTTAGATTTCCCTCTTTACCCTTTTTAATTAGGACTCAAATTGGAAGGTGTAGAAATTAACCCCCTTTTTCGTTTTTCCCTTTTTAGTTAATAATTTTAAATTATCATAAAAAAAAATAAAACAATTATCCCCCCTTTTCTTAAATTTTACCCTAACATATTTTTATGAATTATTTAAATTGCTTACCCCCTTATTGTTACAAGATTTAACGAAGAGTATAATTATTATTTATGTTGTTTTTATTTTTATTTTATTTTTAAATAGATAGCTAAAATTTTACCACTAGCATAATTTATACTTAGACCTTAAATTTTTGTATTGTGCGACATTTTATTAGGGAAATTGTTTTTTAATAGTTATTAACGCGTTATTCATCCTAAGTCCATCTAGGTTCATCATTTATCATCAATAGCACGATGTGCCCTTCACGACGCACTAGGTGCTCCAAGGGTGCCACTCACCTTAATTTGTTTCCCTTGCGTGACATGCCCTTTAGGACGTGCTATGTGCTCCAACGGTACCACTCGCCTCTTTCCATTTTTCTTGCGTGACTTGCCCTTCAAGATGCACCAAGTGCTCCAAGGGTTCCACTATCCTCTTGACTGGCTTCCTAGACATCAAAACCCCTGGAGTCAATACTCTGCCAGGTGAACTTGTGGGAGACTAATTGCCTCTAAGGAATAAGGCCCCCACCTTATTCCGTGCCCATTAGAATCATCATGAGTGACTATCACAGTCCGCCCTCACAGAATCATGGGTCCTCTCGAACTACGTAAACGTTAACCTACAGTTCGAGCCATAGCGGAAGTGCTAGTAGGCTGTGGCAGGGATGTTTTTCACACCTCTCCCTCAACATCTCTGGTAGTCATGCGTGACCCCTTTACTCCACATGTGAGTCTGGTCGACAAGCTATCGTCAGCCCGCATCATCAACGAATCATGTCAGAAGATATCCATATAATATGATCTAATTAGATGCACTAATATCATAGTAAAACAATCAAACACCAATGGTACACTCCCTGACTCGATCTAGATTCCAAGGCGTTCCATCGATGCCTCTACATCCTCGAGGTCAAAAATCCTGCACACTCAGTAAAATTGAGTCAATAACACTTGTCTATGTCAATGCAGTAAAATAACATGTCATCAACCCATAACACCTCATAATCAAAATCAAAAGTTTTAATAGCATAATAATTCATATCACTTGCGAGAAAGTTTCCTCAAAGAATAAGTTCACTCAGTGCACCAGAGCGGGATATTATATACACCCCCTCTTGGTCTAAACTTCATCCTAAATTTTCACAGTATAAGTGCCGAAATAATGTGTATCACAGTATCATAATTCTATCTATTAAACAAAAATGGAAATTGTTGGCGCATATCATATGCATCCTCCTAGGTCGTCGACTGTGGACTATAGTTTTCACACTAGACCTTGACCTGATCTACTATTCGACATCATAGCTGTCGAATGTGATGATCTAATATGCGAATTGGCTCAGCCATGAGCACCCCCTTGTCCAATACCTTCAAGCAACTCATGTCAATAACATGTGTAGGATCACTAATATAATGGCTCAAAACAGATACATGAAAAACATCATGCATACACCTCAAAGAATCAGGTAAGTCTAGTCGATAGGCCATGGGCCCCTTTCTCTCCACAATATTGAAAGGTCCCACTAACCTAGGAGAGAGTTTATCTCCCTTTACAAACTTGATCAAACTCTTATGTGGTTTAACCTGCAAGAGGACTCGATCGTCGACCTCATAACTACGGTCAACACAATGTGCATCACCATAAATCTTATGTCGATCCTGCACTTATTTAATCCTTTGTCTTATTGATTTCATTTTCTCTTCCATTTCTTGGATCGCTTCTGGTCCCACAATGACCCTATCCTCAAGCTGATCCCAACTCAAAGGCATCCGACATGGTCGCCCGTAAAGAAACTCGAAAGGCGCCATCTTAATGGTGCTTTGTCAACTATTGTTGTAAGCGATCTCCACCAGTGGTGAGAATTCTTCCCAACGCTTTTGTTGGTCCATGATTTACATGCACAACATGTCCTCCAAGGTCTAGTTTGTTTGTTTGGTCTGCCTGTCATTCTCTAGGTGATACGCCATATTGAAGTTAATTTAGGTTCTCAAGGCCTCTTGGAAACTCGTCCAAAATCTTCCAGTAAACACCGATCCTCGATCGGATATAATCCTCTTAGGGACTCCATGCAGCCTCATAATCTCACTGATGAAAACCCTAGCTATGTCAGGTGCTTAATACATTGTACACACAAGAATAAAGTTATAACTCTTCGTCAGAGTGCCTACTACTACGAAAATCGAGTCATGTATCCTTGCCATCAGTGGCAATCCAACAATAAAATCCATAGAAATAACCTCCCATTTCGATTCCAGAATAGCGTGTGGTTGAATTAATCCTTCTAGGTGTTTACTTTTAGCCTTTACCTGCTGACATTCTAGACATCTGGCCACATAGTTAACTATGTCTTCCTTCATTACCTTCTAGAAGAATAAGGGTTTAAGGTCTTCCCTCATCTTCATGACTCTCAGGTGAGCCATGTCAACTTCTCTATGAGCCTCGCTCAAGATAAACATCTTCAACTCGTCATTCGGCGGTATGTAAATCCGATTTTTAAACCTCAATAATCCATCGTCATCAAACGAAAATCCTTGAAATCTTGGTACCATGATTGTGTTTTGTCTGATAAAACCCTTGGCCTCTTTGTACCAGTCATCGTCATGCTGTAAAGTTAGAATCATTTCATGCAAATTCATCTGAAGAGGCAACACCGAAAATATGTGTGGCATCCAACTCAATGCATCTGCCACTTGGTTCACTGTTCCTTTTATGTATGTAATCTCGAAGTCGTACTCCCTAAGCAATTCTGACCAACACCATTGTCGTGCGTTCAAGTTGCTTTACGTAAAGATGTGTTGTAGTCCACAGTGATCAGTCTTTAGTTCACATTTTCATCCAACAAGGTAGTGTCTCCAAACCTTCAAGGCATATATGATGGCTAAAAACTCCAAATTGTGCATCACGTAGTTCTCCTCATGCCTTCTCAGTTTCCTCGAGATGTAAGCGATCACTCATCCATTTTGCATCAAGACCCCGCCTAAGCCTTCCTTGGATGCATCAGTGCATACCAAGAAGTCCACATCCATGTCAGGGACCTTTAGTATTGGTGTTGTTCTCAACAACTCCTTAAGCATCCGAAATGCTTCCGCGCATTTCTCGGTCCAAACAAACTTCTTATTTTTCTTCTGCAGTTATGTGATTGGATTTACTATCGTCGAAAATACCTTGATGAACCATCGATAGTATCCCACTAAACCCATGAAGCTACACACTTCCAGGACATTCGTCGGCATAGGCCATTCCATAATAGCCTCAAACTTTGCTAGATCCATGGAGAGGCCTTCATCGGAGATGACATGCCCTAAGTAGTGAATCTTCGATTTATAAAATGAGCATTTGGACAACTTCCCATACAATTTGTGGTCTCATAGAAACTGTAGTACCAAGCGCAAGTGCTCGTCATTCTCCTCCATCATCCGAGAGTAAATCAAAATATCATTAATGAATACTTAGACGAACTTGTCCAAGACCTCGCAAAACATCTCGTTCATCGAACTCATAAATACCCCTGGGGCATTTGTCAGTCCAAATGGTAAAATAGTAACCTCGTAATGTCCAAACCTCATCTTAAAGGAGGTCTTAGGGACATCATCCTCCTTGATCCGTAACTGGTGATACCCTGATTGTAATTCGATCTTTTAGAACACAGTCACACCCTTCATCTGATCAAATAGATCATCAATCCTCCGCAATGGTGATCTAGAATTGGATCCAGGAACCTGACAGGGCTCAAAAAGGCTAAAAAATGAAAGTGTTCGAAATCTGACGAAACCAACGCCATTGCATCTGTCTTGTCTTCTTGATTATGGCCATATATTTACTTCATCAAATGGGCTTCGTTTGCAAAAGGTATCGTGTTTTGTCCAAAAACCCAAACAGGAAAAAAAAATGGGTGACTGTACAATCCGTAGAGTCTGTACAGTGCCACATGGCAGGCTAACTATATAGGTCGTATGGCTGTATAGATGCCGTGGAAACTTCTGGTGATGACACATGGCAGGTGATGGAGCACATGACAGGTACATTTGGACCAGTTAGAGGGTGACACATGTCACCACTGTAAGGGTGACATGTGGCATAGGCTAACGTGGCATGGATGACGTCAACAGGTTGACTAGGAAGGTACGGTGACAGGTGGTAGAGTACATGGTAGGCAGGTGGATGAATCAATGCTCGATAAGTGGAATCATTCTCTGGTTTACGTGGCCCAGTCATGGGCTTCCACATGGCACCCTATGGTTGGCTCTCCGGTTTATTCAAAATTGGTTGGAGTCCACAAGAGTCAAACCCCCAACCTCCTCCTCCAAGCTACGGAGTGGTAGGACCGGGCTAACTGCCTGCTCCACATTGTTACTTAATATATGTATTGCATTTGATTTTATTTAAAATGAATATGTTGAAAATGGCGCAAAAAAGGAGGGGGCTGGGGCTAAGTCGTAGCTCGTGGTCGCGTAACCTCCATATACCCAGAGCACGGGGTTTAACATGCGCGGGAGTTGGATAAGGGCCATCCCTTGGACCCCGCACCAACATGTAACCACCACCAATGGAACCGGGGCCTATCCACCAAATTTGGGCATGGGGATTAAGTTTGTTAGCTCACGGCCCTATGCCTATGCCCGAAGACTAGGAGCCACGGACAGGGGGCTAGTGCATAACGGATGGAGCGCCTGGCCACATGGCCATCCACCATATGACCAAGGGCGCGCAAGCTTGGGGGTTGCACCCAAATATTCATGAAAAGTGGGTTTTTTGTTATATAGTTCTGATTTTTATTTGATTTTAGCCTGTTATTAATGGATTTTGGTCATTTTTGGGAGATATTGGATATTTTTGGAGCCCAAATTTTGGGAGGAAGTTGGGGAAGGATAAACAACTTCAGATATATAAAAACTAGGCATGTTTGAGGCCATGGAGGATGGTCAAAGTAGAGTTGTGCTGAAGGGAAGCCGAGCCAAAGACATTTTTATGCAGGGAAGCTATTGAGGAGCAGACGCTTGCGGGCCATTTCTGGGAGATCCAGACATCCGTTTTGCATGTCGTTTTCTTTGATGGGTTCTAGAGATCAGGAAGAACATGATTAGATCAGTCTTGTAGCCAATTGGCACTGCTGCGGTGTATTTTTGAGCTTTTGAACAGAAATAAAGAAGCCTCCCCCACAGAGACCAAGGCCTGGAGACATAGGCAATGTTGTGACGAACTGTGTTATCAATCCTCATGTTATGGTTTGTTGTTTATTAATTCATTTCAGATCTGAATATGTGTATATGGCTGTCATAATTCCTCTATTTTCCTCATTCTTTCATTAATCTTCTCATATGGTTAATTAACACATGCAAATTAAAAAAACTCAACCATAGTCATTAAAAGATCCTACGGATCAAGTGGTATCAGAGCCAGGTGACATTTGGATTTGAGTTTTGCATGTTAACCAAGGAAAAGCTACAACGTGGTGAAGGTGAGCTTGTTGCAGAGAATCCATTAATTGGATTGAGAAAGAGATCTTCTCACAACGAGAAGATGACATTGGAAGAAGGGATTTCTCAGGATGCGAAAGATTTCCTGAAAACTTTCCTTGCTATGTCGGAGATGGTGAAAGTTTTGTACAAGGATTACTTGGAACAAAAGAGACCAGTTTTGGGTGAATATTCAAAGGGAAAAAGTGAAGAGGAAGAGGATCATCCTTAGATTCCTCCTTCACCTCCATCATCACCTCCTTCTTCTCCTTCTTCTTCAAGTTCAAGTTGTAAATCTAATGGAAAGAAAAATGTTCATAAGAATAAGAATGAAATGCCATTGTTAAAACTTGATGTTAAATTTGAGTTGTCCATATATGAT
>ML815538.1:10516-22252 GCA_009831015.1 Picea engelmannii
GAGTTATGTGACGTTCAACATATCATCAGAAATAGAATGACAAGCACTATCGATATAGGATAGTTTCAATGAAAAATTCACTGGATTTCATCTCATTATTCCACAAATAAGCATGGGTTCTCTAACCATACTTCTAGGATAACTCCATCCGCAAAGCATCTTCCCATGAGGGATTTCACCATAAGGGGACCACTTTGGAGTTCATCCATTTCTACTTATTATCAACCATGACAAGACAATAACAAGTCATCTTTATATCAAACAATCTTGGGTCCATTACCCAACCTTTGTGCTACGGGGATTTCTTCAAGGGTTGACATCAATGACAACCAACCTTAATCAACACATAGTGCCTTAGCCTGTATCAGACAACTTGGTAGGCCACTTAATCAACCCCTATATTTATTGGATATCCGAGAAAAACTTAAAGGCACTGATCTTCTCCAAAACCCATTAGGTGAACATACTACCAATCCTATCGAAAGACCTACCCTTGGAGAGGGAGGATCTGGTATTCCACCTTCCCCACCTGAGTCATCTTGATCCTCTTCAGGAGGAGATTCTTCAGATGAAGGTAGTTACTCATCAGGACCATCACAACCTTCAACACCACCAACACCCATGGAAAACCAAAACAACCCCTCCAGACCTTGGCTCGATCAAGATGTCATGGCTGTACCCGGACCTCAACACCCATTACCAAAACACCTGGAGAAATGGTTACCCAAATTTGATCCAGATTCCAAACAATCTGTTGAAGACCACATCAAAAAATTTATGTTGGCCATTAGAATCCAGATTGTTGAACATAAGGATGTAGTATGTCAATTATTTCCTTATACTTTTGAGGGAAATGCCTCCACATGGTATTTCTCTCAACAACCTCAAACCATCGTATCTTGGGACAAGTTTGAAACTTGTTTTTTGGAAAAATTTGGAGATGATAAATATCCTGAAGTCTTAGTTATGGAAATCTCTAGCCTAAAAATGAATCCCAAGGAAAAAGTGAAAGATTTTAACCAAATATTTCTTACATTAAAAAATAAAATCCATGTAGATTCAAAGCCCGTTGAAATCCTAATTGTCACATATTACACTAAGGCTCTGCATAACAACATAGCAATTTGTGTTAAAAGTTCTAAAAAGAACACACTGTTAGAAGCCTTTGAGGAAGCAATCCAAATTGAAAAGGATATATTAATCTTAAAAGACAATCTCAATAGTGAAGTTGAAATAACTTCATCCTCTAAAAAGAAATAGAAATCCTTTCTAGGTCTCCCCAAACTAAAAATCAACCAGAAATTTTAGACTTAGAAAGATTGCAGAAAGCTTTCCAAAAACTGTCCAACCAGATCGTTGACTTTAATAAATTAGTCGAGGAGGAATCCACAAGCAAAGGAAGTTTTAAACCTCCTTTCAGAAGGCCTTTTCCTCCCAACCAACCAAACCCAACCACTGAAGGTCTAAATTTCAAAAGCTTGCAGTGCGCTTTGCAAACCATCTTAGAAGCACATGATAATTCTCCTTATGTCCCTCCTAAAATTTCTAAAGACGTAGTCGAGGATGAAGTACCGGAAGAGGAGGAGTCATCTCCCAACATCTTCGGTCGCTTCTCAGACAATATCTTCCAAGCAAATTTTGAAACCGTCCACCCCTACAATACAATAAGCAAAACACAAAACAAACCTTCTTCTAAAATGAGTAATAATGTGTTTCCAAAATAGTCAAAGAAGGATGAAATTAAACAAAGATTAGCAGCTCCAGTTTTAGAATAAGATTTGATTGAGGATCTAAAAAAATTGAGGGCTAATATTTTTGTTTTTGAGCTGCTGAAATTTCCCCTTATTTTGCAGAAAATACTTCAAAGTATCACTGAAAATAGTAAAACCAATGATCCTGGCAGCAAGAAAACTGCAGAAACTGATTCAAAACAACCAAAAAGATCCCAACTAAAATGATGCTTGAACTTCCAAATAAAAGGGATTTAGCTGAAAAAAATGTATAAAATGTAAATAAAACTGTTTTAGGGACAACAACTAAAAGTCAGCAGAATTATGTTGTTAACACTTGGAAAAATGTCTCGCCTTTTTTATTAACCTTTGAAATTTTCAATAGGAATGTACATATCTACATGGTCGATTCTGGTGCATCATCAAACGTGATGCCTTTATCTGTTTGTCAAAAAAATAATGCAGAAGTTAAACCTTCTAATCTCAAAATCATTCATCTTGATCGAACAAACGTTAAGGTAATTAGTGAGCTAAAGAATGTTATGGTTATATTATCTTCGAATCCTAAGGTTCATCAGATAATTGACATTATCGTTGTGGATATCCTTGAAGTCTATGGTTTTCTTTTAAGCAGGGACTGGTTCGAACAACTGCATGGTTACTTTGCCACAGATTGGTCTCATTTGTGGCTGCCTAAAAATGGACATCCCAACAAAATCAAGATAAACAGTGACCACTATCTTAAGCATATCATGACAGATATGAATGATGCAAATGAACCTTTCACAACATCTGTTGATTCATTTGAAATGCAAGGATTGAATACCTTCTTTGGTAATTTCATGATTGAAATTTCTCCTATTACTGACTCTGGGAAACAATCATATGTTATGACCTATACTCAGATATTAGCTTTGCCAAGTATGTCGAGCACCGCTAACGAAGCCCAAATCTAGCCTTTGTAATTTGATGGATCCAAATCCAAAGAAGGAGCATGTGCAGGTTGTGTACTCATCGATCCTACAAGTAATAAGACTTTTATTGTTTGCCGATTAGAGTTTGAATGTACCAATAACACGGTCGAATACGAAGCACTTCTACAAGGCCTCATAAAAGCTTTGGATATGGACGTGCGAAATTTGACAGTATTTGGTGATTCAGAAATCATGTTTAAGAAGGTAAGAAATGCCATACATTGCATATCACCACACCTGAAAATCTACCAAACTAAGGTATGGAGTTTTATGCAAAAATTTTCATCATTTAACATAAATTATATTCCTAGATTGAATAACTCAGAAGCTGATTTAGTGGCCAATGTTTCTTCTAAACTATTGCCTACTGAAGGTCTTTACCCTAACGCATTTTCAATTGAATTGTTGTTCTGGCCGTCGATACCAGATAACATCACAATCTAGAGAATGTTCGATGATGACTAGAAGATCATCAACTTCCTGCATATGGAATACACCTTCCAAGGTGCAGTAATTGATGAAGGCACTCACGATTAAAACCTCTGAAACTTCACGGTAATATCAGATCCTAGATCTCCTGAATCGGCATCTGATCTGGTAAAATCTATCCCCAGATCTGTTGTAAGACTAGATAATTTTTATGACTTGCATGATAAATTTAGAGGTTCAGTTAATTGTAAAATGAACAATTCTTATTTGATTTATGAGACGGTTAATTTAGGAACAAAGGAAAATCCTCAAAATATTAATCTGGGAACGGGATGCTCCGAGCAAGAACAATCTTCTTTTATAAAATTATTTAAAGAATTTAAATATGTTTTTTCCTGGACGTATGATGATTTGAAAACATTCGACCCTAATATCATACAACATGTCATCCCCATGAAACCCCAGACTCATCCTTTTTAATAGAAATTAAGGAAGATGCACCCTAAATTAGAACCCACTGTTAAAAAAGAACTGAATAAATTGCTAACTGCAAAGATAATTTTCCCGGTAAGACACACGCAATGGGTGTCTAATCTAGTCCCTGTAAGGAAGAAAAGTGGTGAAAATCGACTTTGTGTCGATTTTCGGAACCTGAATCAAGCATCCGATAAAGATAACTACCATGTTCCTCCAATGGAACAAATTTTACAGTAGGTATATGGTTCTGAAAGAATATCTTTGCTAGATGGATTTTTGGGATACAACTAGGTCCTCATGTCTCCCTCATATCATCTTAAGACCACCTTTTGCACCCCATGGGGCACTTATGCCTACATGAAAATGTTGTTTGGACTGATAAACATCGATGCCACTTTTCAAAGAGAAATGGACATTTCTTTTCATGGCCTCATAAACCAATCAGTCGTTGTCTATCTTGACGATGTCACCGTCTTCTCTAAAAACAAGAAAGATCACTTGTCTCACCTCATGGTTGTTCTGGAATGATGCCAAAAGTTTGGTATATCTCTCAACCCTAAGAAAACAGTCTTTGTAGTAGAGAAAGTTAAATTGCTTGGGTTTATAGTGTCTAAGGACAGAATGATTATTGACCCTGAAAGAACCCAAGCTATTTCCAAACTCTCCCCTCCCTCTTCCAAAAATGCCATGCAGTCCTTTTTGGGCAAGATTAATTTCGTCAGAAGGTTTGTCCCAAGTTTCTCGGAAATGGTAAGACCATTAAAAAATTTAATTAAAAAGAATGTTCTGTACCATTGGGGCCCGCAAGAAATTCAAGATTTTGACTCCATTAGAAAAGTAATTGTATAAGCTCCTTCCTTGATGAGTCTCGATTTTTCTCAGGATTTCACTCTTTACACTTTTTCTTTTGACCGATATTATGTTGTTGTGTTAACACAGAAAAATGATAAAAGCAATGAGATACCCATTGCCTTCATGAGCTCAGATTTCAAAGGAGTAGAGCTTAATTACCTAGCAGTAGATCAACATGCATATGTTGTTTTTAAAGCAGTAAAACACTTCCGGTCATACCTGCTAAAATTCAGAACCAAGGTTATTGTTCCTTACCCAATTGTAAGAAACTTGTTAGTACAAAAAGAACTGGGTGAAAAAAGGGAAAATTGGATGATTTCATTACAAGAATATGATCTCGAAATAACCCCTGCACAAATCATTAGAGGTCAAGGCCTATGTAAACTAGTGGTTGATTCAGTTGAAGGGAAAGAAAGTCAAACTAACACCTTAACTATAAATCAACACAACGAAAAACAAATCAGTTGTGCACAAGTTGTTTCCAATTCTTGGTATGAGAATATTAAATTTTATTTGACGCATGGATCCACTCCTTGCTATCTTGATCCTAAATATAGAAGAGCACTAAGGTTAAAATAAACATCTCTCCAGTTAATAAATGATGTTTTATTTCGAAAGAATTTTGATGGTGTTCTTATGCATTGTTTAGAAAAGGAAGAATCAGAGAAAGTACTATCTAAACTTCATGCAGGTGAAGCCAGTGGTCACTTAGAAGAGATACCACTGCTCAAAAAGTGATACAATTTGGGTACTATTGGCCCACTTTGTTTAAAGACGCCCATGCATTGTGTCGTAAATGCATAATATACCAAAAGGCTGCAGGATGGGTGAAAAATGCAGCATTCCCATTGCAGTCTGTCATTGTAGATTCCCCTTTTCAACAATGGGTCCTTGACATCATAGGACCAATCAACCCTTCTTATTTGTAGCAACATAGGTATATTCTTACAACAATGGATTATTTCACTAGATGGTACAAGGTTGTACCTTTGAAAGTAGTGAACACAAATCAGGTAATATCTTTCTTAAACTCTCATATCATCTCTCGATTCGACGTTCTCGAATGTTTAGTTTTTTATAACGCCTCTTACTTTTCATCCCTTGATATGAATGTCTTTGCCTTGGAAAAAGGGATTAAACTGAAATATTTTTCCAGCTACTACCCTCAAGGAAATGGTTTAGCAGAATCAACAAACAAAAATTTAATCAAGATCATTAAGAGGACAGTTTCATAAAATCATAAGAACTGGCACAATGCACTGTATAATGCACTATGGGCTAATAGGGTGACACCAAAATCCTTTGTTGGTAATTCCCCTTTATTTCTCATCCATGGAAGAGAAGCAATTCTCCCTCCACATGTTCTACTTCCTTCTATGCAATTATCGCAGAAAGTTCAGGAAGAGGAGTGCCCTCCCCTAGAAAGTCGAATTAATTCCTTGCTAAAATTGGAGGAAGTAAGGTCACAAGCAAAGCATAAATTGGATCAACATCAACAAATTGTGAAAAGATAGTTGGATTCAAATTCTTCTTTAGATAGGAAATTCGATGTCAGAGACTTGGTTCTCAAGTGGGACAAATCTCACGAGGGAAAGGGGGAACACACCAAGTTCCAGAATCTATGGTTGGGACCATTTGTAATTTCTGAAAAGTTAGGTCCTCGCTCTTTCCGTCTGCACAATTTGGAGGGAAAGCCAAACACTTTCCCAGTGAATGGCCAAGCTCTCAAAATATATTTCACCTGATGATTCCAGATCTACCCTTCTGTACATATATTTTTTAAATTATCTTTTCTATTTTTTTATTTTGGTTCTTTTCATTTTTCTTATTTTTAATTTGTTTCTGAATAAATCATGTATGAGTCACCATTTTGTTTATGGAAGGAAAAACATAAATCTTATCCAAAAGAAACAGTTGATGACGTTTCAAAGCACCAATGTTATAAACTCTAAAAATCAGATCAACAGAAGTAAATTTATGTTCAAAATAGTGTTCCTGGTTTCTTTTAAATTACGAGAAGACACAATTATCATTAATAAAACTCTTAACACTATCCCTGTTTTTAAGGAAAACAACTCAATTATACCTTCCTGTCCTTGAGATGGTTTCTTAACATAAATATAAGTGTTCAGATCATGATGAAGGTCGTCAAACGAGAAAATGAATTGTATGAGATCATATTCTGTTTCCAAGATCTGAAAATTTTCAGCATCACCCCTCTCTCTTGAATATCTTAAAGTTTTTGTGAAATTGTAAACAAATTATGGAGAGTTGAAAGAACTGCAAGGTGTGGGAAGTGTCTGTAAACCCACAGAGACACTGAACAGGTCTGCTGGCAGTGGGTAAATGCATGCATGATGCCAAGGAAACTTTGTCGGGGTACTGAACAGGCCTGGTGGCAGCGAAGCAATGTTGGGTTTAAGAAAATTATCGGGTTTGATTAAAAGCTCCCCTTATTTCTTATTGTTTGCATTTTCATTTTTGTTTTATGTTTAATTCATGACTGTAAACATGAATTAAACATAAAACTTAGCTTGGTGTTATAATTTTGTGTGTCTTAGAAACATTTTTTAAAGGTGACCCATATTTAATCAAAATCCAAATCTAATGGTTGAGTGACCTATTTTCGATGTTTTGGTTTTAATATGGTCGTTACATGGTTTTTTTTCAATTTGTGAAGAGCCCTTGATATTTTTGATAGTCCTCTCATGAATTCAATGGTCATACCAATAGTCATACAAATGAATACACACCTGTTGTACTCGCATCCTCACCTCACCTTGTTGGCTTAACACATTAATGAGCCATCCATTGCATGCATAGGGTTTCGGTACTCTGTAGTTTTCTCTCTCATCACAAGGGATGGTAAGGGTTACAATCAAACCCCTGGTTCTCACTCCCACTATCTGAGTTATGATAACACACATGCTATGTTATTTTTGTGTCTTTACTCTCCATTCGAACTTGTTCCTGCTGCTCCCACGATTCAAACCTAAAACTATTCAGAGTATTCTTGTTGCATTCTGGTTATTCTTGTTGCATTGTGGTTACATTTGTCATGGTGCTTGTCGGTCGCTTGGAGCCGAATGAATGCCAAGATTCATTTTCTCACGACGATGCGATTGAGGACCTAAAAATCCATGGCTAGGATGTTTTCCTTAAGAAATTTGAGGGTTATAATCTTCAGGTGGAATTTTTCATGCAAATATTTGATGGTTGCAGAGCTAAAATTGGGGACACAGAGTTAGAATTGATCGAGGAGTTTGTGAGCAAAGCAATAGAGCTTCCATCAAAGGGTGAAAAGTGGTTCAAAAATGCTTGAATTGAAGGAGTCTCATGGAGTTTGTTTATGACATCCCGAAAGATCAACTATTGTGTAAAAGGTATTCCTATCTCCCTGGTAAAACCTAGATGGCATAGTTTGTTGTTAATTCTCAAGCAATTTGTGACATGCAAAGGTCGATATGAACTGGTCTTCCTCTACCATATCCATTTACTCATGCTTTTCATTAGTTTCGATTTAGATATGCCATTTTACTTGTTGATAAGTCTCTATAAGATTTCCAAACGATATAAACGCCAGGGTGTTGATTCAATCTTGTTCCATCACGGATTGGTTAAGATATTGTTGATGTATCACATGTCAACCGTAGGTGACTGTTGGGAGAATTTTTTGATGAGGAATGGTTTTTCCCAGACTGATCCTACAACAAACCCTAACTTAGAAAATCCACTGATTGAAGATCAGTTTGGTATTTCAATCAATGGACCAGAGTTTACTAGCAGAAACCCTCTAGACGAAGAGGCGTCGAGTAAGTCTTCACCTGCAGTATTTTCTGAGAAAGAGACTGTTGAATTGAAGGTAATTGAACCTCGTGTGCCTGAGATTGATGCTAGCCTGAACGCTATTATTAACTCGAGTGTCGAGAAACCTTGCAAAGGAAAAAAACAACAATGCACAAACTTAGGGTTCAAGAACAAGAAGGTAGGTCGCCTAATGTCAAGGAAACTAAGGAACCAAAACTATACTCATCTGAGCTCGATCAGTCCAATCAATATCGATGAGGGTTTAGATCCGGAGATAGAATATTTTCTAGTTCTTGAAGATCCAAAATTTCAGGGTTCTAGGAAGAAAGTTATCGTTCCTACTAAACCTTATGATCGTGACAAATTTTCCACCATGCCTTAAAGGTAAATAAGGGTTCTCCAGTATTATGCATGATCAGAAGAAAACAACAGGTAAGACTGATACATCCCTATTTGACTCTATGCCTCATCGACCTGTCATCTCTCCTGTACAATGTGATGTATGTTTCCATTGGGTTGAGCGGTATTGCACCGACATTCCTCTCCTACAACCCCGAATTAAAACTCTTACTGCCTAGAATGATTTGTTGAGGCAAGAAAATATTGATCTCAAGGCGCACGTAGAGAGGAAACATAAACGTATCAAGAGATCAGGAAACATAGTCATCAATAACGTGACCAGTGTCAAGGAAATAATAAATTATGAACTACCCAACCCCTCTTTAGTTAACGTTTAATGGTAAAACAATTTTACTCTATTTCTGTTGTCTAATTCAAAATAAGTCGATTTAAAGTTTGATTTTATTTACTAAAATTAAGACTGGATACAGAATCGTCGATTCTGTAGCCAAGTCTCTTTTTAAATAAAAATTAGTAATTAGTTATGATTAATTGTTTTTCTATTTTATTAAATTTGTTTTGTTTTTTCAAGAAATTGGAGATTCTGGTACTGATTACTGGGTGGTAATATTTTTCAATTATACGCAAGTGATTAGTAGTTTCTTTTTCTTCATGTTTTAGAGAAACTTTGATCTATTTTTGAATAAACAAACTTTGTTATAAGTGGTTTCTAATCCACTATTTTGCATTATTACTTAATTTTGTGAAATCCAACTCTATCCTATGAGATATGAGTATGTGATCTCAGGTTACTTTAAATACTGTTCACTTTGTTAGTGAAGGACATATTTTCCTGGAACATATTATGGACATGTAATTCTCAGAACTATATGGACAAGTGGTTTGCATTTTGGCTTTAGACCAGTGAGATATTGTTCCATTTATGTTTTTCCTTTCATATTATGAGATATCAATATGTCATGTAGCTTTAGTCTCATTAGCATGCGATGTTTCATCTTATTCAGTGCTTCAAAATTATGTCTATAACTTGTTGTTCCATATATTATATATGTGATCATTATTTCAACTTTAATATCATGATTTATGTTTGATGTTTAGCTGATGTATCCAATGAATGTTTCACATTGAAGTTTCTTTTATTGTAATCATTCATAATCACAAGGTCACTGGATCTACATCTTTTCTACTCTGTCCTATATTCTAGCCAACAATAAACACCTTGATTTTATTCGGGAGACATTAGTACAAGCCTGTCATAGATTTCTCTCATAGGCAAGATAGCTAGAGGTTTGGATCGCACAGAGACATAGACACAGTATGAAACTAATCCCAGGTTATCTTTATTCACAATTTAATTTCTATTATTAGTTTATTTATCAGTGAAACAAGATAGTTTAAATTGGTTGTGACCATTATTCTATCCTTCTTTCAAATCATGTTTTTATTAATATATTTTTTTAAGTTCTTAGATCTTAGATTATAAAACAAAAAATATAAAAATATGTGTTTTCTTTATCTACTTTCAAAAACAATTACCAGACATTGATTTGCAAGGCATTCACCATAAACTTGCAGTTTGTAAATACTTTGTTTATAATCACATATTTATATTTCTGGAAACACTTGTAAATAATTAGATTAAAGTGCATAGTATTATAGTTTTAGCTTTAGAGTAGTTTATTTATTTTCTTTGGTTTAGGATCCTAGTTGGCTAACGGATCCATTAAACCCATCAGAATATATTACACCAAATGACTTGGGTTAATTAGACAGCCTCGGTCCAGATATATTCTCCCAGTTGACGGTGTGTCACTTACGTCCGTCAACAGGTTGCCAATGAGGAGACTACTGCAAGAGCAAGAATCTGAACCAAATGATGCTCTAAGGAGGATAAACCAATTGTTCCATGCACAACAAATGAGAGAACAAGTCTTCAATAAATCAGAACTGCTACAAGATAAAATGAAAATAATTTTGGAAAGACACACCAAAGAATATGATTTCAAGGTGAATGATTTGGTACTAAAGTGGGATGCAAGAAATGAAGACAGGGAGAGGAATGAGAAATTTGATCATCTTTGGAAGGGACCATTCAAGATTGTTGCATACCATGGGAACAATGTCTATTTTCTGCAGGAGCTTAATGTATATCTTATTGGTGGGGGGCATGTGAATGGCAGGTTTCTCAAACATTATCTTGTTTAGCAATTTTTTTTAGTCTCTTCATGTCATTATAAAAAACCATTTAGATAAATCATTTCGAATAAATAATCAATAGAAAATTCAAGCCCGAAGTGAAGGCCCTAAGTTTATGCTGAATTTAGTCATAGTTGTTCCAAGAGGGTTTGGAAATGAGATTGTTTTGTCATTTTAGAGTCTTTGATTCAAATAAAGACCAATGGTCATGCACTTGGTCTGTTGTTCTTTTCTACCTCACTGGGAGGGTAGCATCCCCTTTGGAGCCAGTTGTTAGCACCATTATTTTTGGAGTTAGAGTTAGTCCTAGATGAGTCATAGTTTGTGCGTCAAAGTTTATAAAGTCAGTGACCAAATAAAGAGTGGCTCGAAATTATCGAGTAACAGGTATGGTCATAATTTGGTTAAGGGGGTGTAAGGTTCATCATGTTTAAATCATAAAGTTACACTTCCCTAAGTCTCAAGTCATGTCGAAAGGGTGGAAATTATGTACCAAAATCGATTCAAGTGGTTGAGATAAAGGTCACGTCGAAAGATATTAAGAGCATCATTCCCTAATCATGAAGTCAAAAAAGTAAAAAATCATGGAACTTCTATCATTTGTACATTGCACACTTCACAAGTGTACATGTTGTTGGATTACTAAGAGGGGGGGTGAATCAGTAATAGTGAAATTATAATCCTTTTTGTCCAAATTGATCCAAGTGTTATATCAAAGTAGTATTATTATCCAATAATGAACAATAAGAAAAGAACAATCACACACATACACAGTACACCAGTGTTTTACGTGGAAACCCAAATCGGGAGAAAACCATGGAATGCTTTTTCTTATATGTCTTGAAGAATTACATTCATTGGAAGCACCAACTTCCTTTGTTTTCCAGCTGCAACTGGAAGGAGGCTCCAAC
>ML815538.1:264304-274377 GCA_009831015.1 Picea engelmannii
TAATATAACCAACACAATTTGTCTCATTGAATTTGGATATGTCATGAATAAATTATGACATTTTTACCCGAAACACTTGTTTTAGACTAGTTTCAGGACTAGCCACAAACCCTGTTTTCCACAGAGTGTATCTCCAAAAATACAATGACCCATAAGCTGAATTTTTTACCACAGATAATTGGATATGTTTCCTCAATGGAATATCAATATCACGGTCTGAATCATTATAGAAATGTTTTTATTGCGAAAAATGGTGATATGACCTGTAAATAACATACCTTAGAAAGCATCATGAAAATAATTTATCCTCTCTTGAATTACGGCCCTCTTTTCTTCACCTTCCCTCTAAAATTAGGCTTAGATATCCTTTGGTTACCTCAGTCACCTATATATCTTCAATATGCTCAAGTGCTCCACACCAAAAATGCTCAAGAAGCTCTCACAAGAAGCTCTCCATCAATACTCCAAAATATTCTCACAATAAGCTCTCCATTGATCCACAAAAGGGATGATCTACAAGAGACCATTGCTATCTTATTTATACTTTCATCCTCTAGGTCACTTAACCCATTTTTAGGTCACTTAAGCCATTTCTAGGTCACTTAACCTATTTTCCTCATTTTGGGGTTAACCACTTTCCATAAATAGAAAGTTCTCCAATACTTTATCATTTAAATATTCCTTCTTGATTTTGCACCTTACTTTATCATTTCTTGATTTTGTCACTTCTGTTTATTATTTAAATAATCCACCTTGACTTTGTCACTTTAATTTATTATTTAAATAATATTAACCCATTTCTAGGTCACTTAACCTATTTTCCTTATTTTAGGGTTAACCACTTTCCATAAATAGAAAGTTCTCCAATACTTTATCATTTAAATATTCCTTCTTGATTTTGTCACCTTACTTTATCATTTATTGATTTTTCTACTTCTCTTTATTATTTAAATAATCCACCTTGACTTTCTCACTTTACTTTATCATTTAAATAATGATTTCTTCTTTTAGGTCACTTTGATTTCTTTGACCTCGGGGGCTTCAAGCCTTCATGTGGGGGTCCTTCATCTTCGTAAGGCCATAAATCTCAAACCATGAGGAGTTATGTGACATTCCACAGACCACCGAAAATGGCATGACAATCACTATCAATCTAGGATAGTTTCACCAACAATTTCCTTGATCTTCATCTCATTATTCCACATACAAGAATGGGTCCTCCAACCATTCTTCTAGGATAACTCAATCCACAAAGTGTCTTCCCATGAGGGATTTCACCATAAGGGGACCACTTTGGAGTTCATCCATTTTTCCACCTTATCAATCATGATAAGAAAATAATGAGAGCATGGGTCCTCCAACCATTCTTCTAGGATAACTCAATCTGCAAAGCATCTTCCCATGAGGTGTTTCACCATAAGGGGACCACTTTGGATTTCATCCATTTGTGCACCTTATCAATCATGATAAGACAATAATGAGACATCTATACATTTTTCAACACTGCATCATATACCAATGAAACCACATCAATCCATCTTCATCATGTATCAATGACAACTCATTGATCCATCTTCATCATATCAATGAAAACTCATTGATCCATCTTCATCTATGCATTCTCATCAAGGAAAATACATATTACATTACATAAATCATCAATCAATCAATCCTATGGCATCAATCAATCACTTGACATCAATCAATCAAACCATTGGCATCAATGACAACATCATCCAACAAGAACAACTTCTTGATTGGTTTCTCAAATCACACGTCTCTATTATTGCCAAGGATATAACATCCACTTTCCCTCAATCAAAAGAGGAGGCCATCAACAAGGCCCAACAATTTGACCTTATCTATGCACAATCATGTTACTTGTACACAGTATTTCTTGATGCACCCCAACCCATACCATTCGGCCAGGACAAACCTAGGATGTCCCCCGCGTTGCAGATGGGTTGATTGGTTCTATAACCCATATCAACTCTTACGGCCACCCATCACCCACTTATGGGGCACATCCATATCCACAACCATATGGAGGGACGTCTTATTACCCTCCTCCCACTCACCAATAGTCGTACCCTGTTGCTCCCTCACCACCATTGGGTGGACCCCCATCGGTACCCATGATGCATTTGGTCTCTCAACCAAGTACGTGTTCACCCTCAACCCCCGCCTATAACCTCAACAATAGTGGAATCACTTCAAATTCCTACATGCCATATGGCTTGCATCCAAAAAAAAATCCATATTTTCCATTTCCCGGTCCTCAATCAGTTTCTCCTCCACTGGGACAACCACATGTTGACGTTAACTTTGTTCAACCCTCTCCCATTCAACAACTTCAGAATTTTGAACAATTGAATATGGAAAATTCGGCCCATCTATCGAATCATGCCAAGAAGAAAGAGAAAAATTGAAACAATAACAACTCGGGACCAGGAGGAAATAACCCCGAACAAAACCATCCCGTTGGGGGAAACTAGAATCAAGGAAACCAAAACCCCCAAGGGGGCACCAATAACAATTAACCATGACAAGGGAATAACAATAACCTTAGAAACAAATTCCCTTGTGCTCTATGCGGTGAGTATAGACATTATACACACCACTACCCTAAAATTTCTGATTTCAAACGGATGAAAGAATCCATGAATGTGCAATGTCCTCCAACGCCACCTACCCCTCAATAGGTCCCACAACATTATTTACAACCACCACCTCTGGTTGTTTTGAAAAACCCTATTCCAAACCAAGGTGTGATGAATACCCAACAGGAGATAACCCTCACCCCACCACAAATGGGGCAATATAAAAACTCGAGTTTCAATTAACCTGGAAATCTAGTCGATCACAATATCCTCCTTACTAGCGAAGAAGAGATTCTTTTGCAAACACGTGGTAGACAATACAGTGTTCCCCCCGAATCTACCCCAACCACCTCAAAAGTGGCTCTATATACAACCAGACAACCATTGATGATTCCATACCCTAACACTGAACCAAACCCTCATATACCCTGTATGTCATTACGACGGAACGTACATAACCCTCATGCTAGGGAAACACATAACTATAGTCTAGTCGATGACTTAGCTCAATATCCTACAACCATGTCTATATTGGAGGTCCTCCAAACCTACCCATCTTAGCATAAATCCTTTCTTTCCTCCTTGGGGGTAGTCGACCCAACTGATACTTGACTCATCACTTTTGATCTAGATAGCAGAGAACCACACCTCCCTACCTTGGTAGCTTATCAGATACCAGTTAATATCTGGAACATCACAGTTCATTGATGTATCATCGATGAAGGTGCATCCACATGCATCATGTCCAAAGTAGTATGGAAAAAACTCGACTCACCTGATCTAGTACCATCTTCCATCACCCTGAGAGCTTATGATGGTCGACCATCATCCCCTGAAGGGATCTTCCAAAATTTCCCCGTAGAAATTGGGGGAAAACCATCTTAATTGACATCGAATTTATCGACACCCCACTTGATTACAATATCTTGTTCAGATGTAGCTACATGTATGCTATGAAGGTGGTATCCTCTTCTTTGTTTTGGAGGATGATGTTCCCCCACAATGGGAAAATTGTCAGCAATGACCAACTTACACATTACGAGCCTAATCATTCCACCAACATTGATAACATTCTCCCCCTTTTCTACACTATGTTTTTTCGGTCATCGACATGGGTCCCAGAATTTTCAAGGACCCATCCTTGTTAGTGGCATATCATTGAGCACCAGCTCTCCTACACCCTTCAACACAAGTGTGTGTAATATATTCTAATGGAACAGATATCGGAGACACTACTTCTCTCACCGAGGCCCCTCCCCACATCACAGTTCCACTAGTCGAAGAATTATTACCTCAGGAGTTCCCTGAGAAACTCACTGCACCACTTATCTCAGATCCCCCCCCCCCTCAAAGGGGAAATCCTTGTTTAGGAGACAACCCCCCAAGCCATTACCCAAATTCCCTATTTCTACCCCCCACCTAGAGTGCAAGCATTCTAGGTAGATGTTACTCTCACACTTCCCAACATGGTTCTTTCCATCCCTATCCGGTATCTCCATCCACCCGCTATGGTTCCTACACCATCTCTCCCTCCTTAAGAAGAGGGATTACCAATGCAAATCCTAGTACAGGCTCCTGACACACCACCCCTGCCCCCAATTAGCAACAACATCACCACCACTAGGGGTAGACGAAGGAAGAATGATCCCATAGCTCTGCTCCCTCCCCGAGCTCAACCTCCTTGCACAATATGCAAAAGAGAATGACACCCCACTAACAAATGTCCTACCCTTCCCGAGTTATGCAATATGATCTAGCTCCCTAGAGAAACCCCATCTCTTACTACTCCACCAAGTACATCCACTACTACTACAGAGTCCTCAACCACACGCAATAAAGGGTTACGAGCCAAATTCGCTTGTGCCATATGCTTAGAATATGGCCATTACACTCATCATTTCTCAGCTCTACCCAAATTTCGCTCAACATTAGCCACAGTACACCACAGGTCTCGGCCAAAGCCCCCTCAATCAATCCCCACGAAGGCTCAAATTACTGACATTCATTATATTTCATCGTCAATCCCTGAGCAAACGAGGTACCATCCACAATATCATAACATTCGGTTCATGTCAAGCGAGCCATCACACCCTGTACATGTTATCCCTTCTTCATCCTCACCACTTGAGAACAATAACAATTACCCATTGACAGTTCCCCCTGTCACCTCCTAGGATCCCGTATATTCTCGCATTTTCCACTGCGACGAGGATATCCTGGAGGAACTAACTACCCTTGATTTCCCATGGAATGTGCTCCATCATCAAGTATTTTTCCTCTCACAAGAGGTCTTTCACCCTCCTGACCTCATGTACGACCCTCAGTACAGTCCCTAGCTAAGCTCCCTCAAAATCACACAATCTGGGATGATAAGGTCACTAACCTGTCTCTTGCAACTCCTGGATCGGTAGCCCCAAACTCCCACAATATTCAAATTACCTCACAACTCTCTTGCCATATCACCAATATCATTTGCACTTCTCCCTAGAGGAGCATTTTTTTCATGCCACGTTCAGGTATGCATGCTCACTTTCAGTTTTCTTGAATAGTTGTTATATGTTCTTTATCATCAGATATTTTTCATGTTGGGTATTTGGTTTTTTATGTGTGCAGGTACTTGTTCAGTAAGATTTAAAGCCTCTCCAGGTATATGTTCGACACTGGCATGTAGTTTCTCCCTTTGTTAATAATTGCACATCCCTGTCACACCCTCTAACATTTAACTTTAGGGTCCCTACATCCGACTCTATAGTATATTTACCTTTTCCACATTTGGGTATTGTCAACTGGTAGTACTCTCCCCCACATGAGTCGTCCCATTCATAGTTCCCCTTGGAAACTTGACACTCATGTTGATTTCACCCTCCTAGGTTTGGGAGTCCCGATAGTATTTTTTATTTTTGAGAATGAACCCCTTCCTTCTTCTCATCATATTTCTAACCTTCCCAATGGACTCCCAGGTCATATCATCTTGGTTCTATTGACTGCATCTCCACATTTTCATTAGCCCTCCATCTCATCCACCATCCGTTTTCCCATCTACAGGTTTTCCTCCATCCATTTACCTAATATAGAAACCCACACATGGGGCTCCCACCCTCCACCAGTTCTCTTTCACAAACTTGTACCCTAAACAGGCCAAGCCATCTTTCACCAGGGCACCCATTTCTGTATCTATTTACTCAACCCCAATTATTCCTTATTTCTTTGGTAATTGTATAAAGCCTTTGTTTCCAGCATATACATAGCTTTTTCGTCGTCATCCTTGATGTCCTTCTTTTTTCTGGAAAAGAAACCCATGTCTCCCTTGGTTGGGGAATCCACTCTTTTTTCATACCGACATCATTCATGAACCTTGAGTATCCCAAAGTCCATGTACCCACGATCTCCGAGTTTTCCCACTTTGTTAGCCTCTGGCACAATTTAACTCCATATCTAGTCATACCCCTCACACTAGATCCAGTTTTACGGTTGCTGCCAATCATCCTTCAAAATTCCCCAACCAAGGGCAGTATTGAGTCCCACAACATCTTGACTTCGTTCATGTTACCTGTCAGTACCTGATATCATCTATTACTCAGTGGATTTCATGAATCCCTTTGCTTCTTGGAGTTTCTCCTCCCTTCCTATTGACATCAAAATAGTTTCTAGAAGGGTGGCAATATCTTGACTCTCATTACCTTTACAATGAGGAGTCTCGGATGACACAAAGAGAGTCATCATTTCTCTCTGATTACATTGACCCCCATAACATTTGACTTCAGAAAACTCTCATGTTATGGTGGATCTTACTATGAGACTATTGCATTTTTTTCATACCAGCCGAAGACCTCTGAATTTGTTAGGCCATCAATGCCTAGGAGTCATCGAAAATTCTAACATTCGTCCTTGACTCACTTCAGAGTCTGTTCACAATTTAGAACTTTCATCTGTTACTATCAATAGCCCCTGAGGGCACTGCAATTATCTACATCAATATCCATATTCAGTTATAGTCTCACATTTTGGTTTCATGACACGAGCATGGGGCATGCCCACCTCGTTTGTACATAGATTTTATTTTTTATCCCTAGAGAAAGGTTTGGGTCCCACAATTTACCCTCTCCCTCTGACGGATTGCTCTTGTAGTTCCTCTCTTCATTCTTCCTTACAATGGCACTCTCAGCGAAAGAAACATTGATGTATTTTGACTATATGTCTTCTCTTAACCTCACACATCAGGGGGCATCTGTTATCACTGAAACATCATCCGCAACATTGCACACAATGGTTGAAGAAACACATCAATGCTAGCAAAAATTAGTCCACCTACAACACCGAAGTCCATCAAAAGGAAAAAAACTATATAATTGGGTCAAAAATCAAAGTGCGCAAATTCACCAAAGGAAGCGCACGCATAGTGCACAGTATGCATGGGCCAACATATCCCTCAGAGCACACTATGTTCAAAATGCACGAATGTCTATGAGAAAATCCACGCACTTCTATGAACAATGCATTTATGGATCTTGTCGACTCCTCAACCACTTCTAGTCCGACCCCCAATATGATTTGACACTCATATCTGAGTGAAATCTAGCTTGGAGGATGTTCAAGGGCTAGAGGGTGCCCTAAAAGGCTCCTTGTTCACACTATGAACCAATTACATTTTTCCATGAATGGAAGTTATAAATAAGAGCCATGGGTGTGATACGAAACCAAGATCTTCAAGGTATTGTTATGCTGCAAGAATTCTTCTTTGAGAATCCTCTTTTCTCTTTGAAGCCTTCAAGCACCATTGCAATAGGCCATTCCACTCACCTCTTGAGGGAATAGGCATTATTTTTCTTCATCATTTGTCATTTCTTCCATAGTATGGAGAGAAGAGATCTCAATTAGGGAACTCAAGAGCCCTCCCAAGGAGGAAGAGGGGACTCATAAGTCCCTTCCTTTCTCTACGGTGTTTTTCCTACTAATCTATTGATCCATTGGTTGCAATATGTTGGTCATTATTTGATTTTCATGGTTCTAAGTTTCTCAATCTTTTTAAAATTTATTTATTAGTTGTTTTTAGTTGTATTTCTTTGTTTTCATGTGTGTTTTGTTTGTCTAACCCACTCACAAATTATGTCTTGTTTAATAGGCTTATCTAAACATGCAAGTGTTGTGTTTTTGCTCACCCAAGTGACAAAACCAACACAACAGATACCATAAGTCAATGTATGATGTACCCTTAATATATCTAAATATTCTCTTGACAACCATCACATTTAATTCCTTGGGAGATGATTGAAATATTACCACCATTCCTACTTCCTCCATGATATCAGGTCTGGATGCAGTCAAATATAGTAGGCTCCCAACCATAGATATGTAGAGAGTTGACTCATATTCCTTGTTGAGTTTGTAGTTGGTTATCATTGGAGTGCTAACAGGTGAACTTTCAGCCATTCCAATGTTTTTAAGTATCTATTTCAGGTATTTGGACCGAGTAATAAAAAATTATTTCAGTGATTGAGTGATTTGAAGTCCAAGGAAGAAATTTAGCTCTCCATTCATAGACATTTAAAACTCTTTTGACATTTCTTGAGCAAATTTATGACTTGATTCATCATTGTTGCAGCCAAATATGATGTCATCCACATAGACCATTGTGACTAACAAACTGTCTTTTTCAATTCTAAGATAGATATTGTTGTTAGACATGCCTCTTTTGAATCCTTGTTGTAGCATGTACTTATCCAGTCTTGCATACCATGCTTTGGGTCCTTGTTTAAGGCTGTAGAGTGCCTTCTTTAATCTATACACTTGTTCTTTTTTTCCTGGTTGTTCAGATCCTTCTTGTTTCTATGTGTAGACTTATTCTTTTAGGTATCCATTCAGAAATCTAGACTTTACATCCATCTGATAGACTTTTAAATTCTTAAAGCATGAGTATGCTAGAAATAATCTGATGGCTTCCATTCTTGCAACTGGAGCAAAGGTTTCTTCAAAGTCAATCCCTTATACTTGTGCATACCCTTTGCAGAACAATATTGATTTATTTCTTATAACTTGACCATCTTCATTATTTTTAAAAATCCACTTGGTACCTACCACATTTTTATTTTTTTGTCTTGGGACAAGTTCTCAGGTCTGGTTTTTCTCTATTTGATCCAACTCTTCATTCATGGCTTTGATCCAGTCTTCATATTTACTAGACTTTGCAAATGTTTTGGGTTCTCTTAAGGATAGTAAGGCTTGTTATGATTTGTACATTATTTTTCTTCTTGTTTCAACTCAACACTTTTATTACCAAGGATTATACTTTCTAGATGATCTCTTTATACTCTCCTTGATGGTGCTTTTGTATCTTGTCTTGGTGACTCTTCTTCTGTGTTTTCTTGTGATTCTTATTCTTCCTTTTATTCTTCATGTTGTGAGTCTTCCTCTTGTATATCTATACTTTCCTCATCATCACCATCTCTTATTATTTCATCAATTTGTTTATTAACTTGAGATTTGATCTTTTTTGTTTTTAGATCATCCACTTTTATATTTTCACTTTCCACAATATTGTGTATCTTTAGATTATAACATTTGTATGAATTTTTGGTGGATGAGTAACAAATAACTATGCCTTCATCGATTCAGGAATAAAATTTTCCTAGGTTATCATCATCTCTTTTTATGTAACATTTTATCCCAAAAACTCTGAAGTGCTTAACTGATATTGGCATGCCATACAATAACTCATTTGTTTTTTATTTTTGAAATTTTGGTATGCTCGTTTAACAATAGAAAATTTCACATCATTGTCACCCAAACATAGGCATTCACATATGCCACCCCTGAGCACACTAAACTTTACTTAGAATAATTCCAACAAGCCTACTCCAGAACCAACAGATAAACCCTAGTTTCTAACTGCAACAACAACTCTAGACAAGTAGATCGCTCCTTCTCCAAGGGTATCACACAAGAGTGACAGTTTCCATATCCATAGAAAAAGTACCATATACAACTACAACAACTGCAACTACACTACTCTCTCTCCGTCTCTCAAAATTGCGCCATACTTAGCAATAATATCACCAAGAAAATCACCAAGAGAGAGACCACGACCAAGACATGACCATTCTCCCTTATTCCTCCTTGCAGCTGCAACTGCAACTCTCCAAAAGACTTGCAAACTAACTGGGCGTACAAATGAGAAACAAATTCCTCTATTTATATTAGTCTGTCCGGTGCCTTTTCTGGCTGGACCAACCTGACTTTCAAGTAATTATATTTTCTATTTATCTTTTTCCTATGGAGCCGACTTATATTTTTCGAAGATAATATTCTAATATTATTTATTCTTCTAGTCCGACTTGTCTTCTAGGGTTCCCACACATCTGTTTAATGGTTCACTTGCTTCTGGAATGTTCTATTCTAAGTCAAATGTTACACGTTGAGGTTAGTACCTCTCGCGGCTACCAAAACATCAACACTCCCTCTGTTAAGATGTAGTAG
>ML815539.1:0-10233 GCA_009831015.1 Picea engelmannii
GAGAATAGAAGACTCTGGGAAGCAAGAGAAACCCTAATGAGTTGGCTAATAACCCTAGAAGCCTTGTCATCTCAAGTAGATAATTTATATTAGGTCATTAGCCTCCAAGAGAAGAAGTCGGCCAGAAATAATAATAATATACTGAATAGACACTTATCCAGAAGGAGAAATCGGCCCCAGCAAAACTAGCAAAACCACTATAAATACAGGGCGCCAGTTCTCATTTGACAGCATCTCAAAATTGCAGTTCCCAGTTTTGGTGCGCACTGCAGCTCCAATTTGGTGCTCACGTGTGGAGGAGAATTACAGGTGCAGTTGTAGCAGCAACTAGTTTCAGTATTGGCCTGGACTATCTATTGGTGAGGGTTTGGACTATTTGATCAGATTTTTGTGATGCGCTATCCTTGGGGAAAGGTGCACTACTCTTTGTCTCTCTATCTAGCCTAGGTTTTGCTTCCAGAGGAATTCTCAGTCAAGGTTAAGGTGCTTGGACAGAGGCTTTGGCCTATGGTTGGGTGACGAGGGTATCATCAATGGTAAAACGATCACACATTCTTCTATATTCTAACAGGTTATGGGCCCACACCCCTTCAGTCAACCTAAAACGCTGGAAGGAAACATATTCACTAGACATTGAGCTCGTTGAGGAACTGTCGCTAGGGTTACTAGCAGGAGCAATTTCCAAAAGCACTGCAGCTAGGGTTACTAGCAGAAGTAGTTGTAGAAACCCTAAACCTCTTGTCGAAGAACCTTAAGTGACAATATTGACCTAATCTCCAGATAGATCAGTGTGCCCTAGCCTAGCACATCTCCTAGTACTCTCAGAAGTCCAAGACGTGAAGTTTGGATTTTCGGTCAAATCTAGGGTTTGACCAAGTCAAGCAGCCATGACAAACTCTATGAAATCTGAGAACAAGTTAGATGGAGCCTCTAACTTCAGAGCATGGAAGACAATGATTGACCTCATCCTTGCTAAGAATAAAGTACTGGATATTGTGAAAGGAAAGATCATGAAGCCAAATTTTAAAGAAGGAGAAGAGAAGGAACTGTAGAACGTTGCAGCTATGGAGAAGTTCAAAGATGTTGACATCAATGCCATGAGTATCATAGTGGATTCCATAAAATACCACTTGATACCCTTCACCTCCCATCTTGACTCATTGAAGAATATGTACAATTCCCTAACAAATCTCTTATCAGTCAGAAACATTGGACAAGTTATGAGTCTAAAGAATGAACTCCGTGACATGAAGATGAATGATGACGACAATATAACATCATACTTTGTAAGGATCTCCTAGCTAAGAGATCAACTACAAGCTATTGAAGAGATCACTCTATAAAAGGAATTGGTGAACATAGTACTCAATGGTCTTCCCAAGACATGGGATGCATTTTCCGCAAGCATGAACACAAGGAAGGAGTACCCAACATTTGAAGAACTTTGGACTTGCGATGCTCAAGAAGAATCAAGGATCAATGCAAAAGAGAAACCCCAAAATAAGTATGATGATCAAGCCTTCACAGCAAGATTCAAGAACTTCAATAACAAAAGGAAGTTTGGTTCAAGGAAGAAGCCAAATCAAGAGAAAGACATTTTAGAAATACAATGCTTCAACTGTCAAAAGTACGGTCACTACAAGAACCAGTGTCCCGATCTAAACAAAAGGAAAGAGAAACATGAAGCATCAGTTTCTAAACAAAAGGAACCTACAAAGAAGACTAAGCAAGATGGAAGAGACTTCTTCTACTAAAAAGGTAACAACATTCTTCTTATTTTCTGTACATATCATGTTGCATCGTCTTTGTACGTATCTTGTATATCTATCTCTTGGAAGATAATGTGTTCCAAGAAGAACTATACCTATGGAAGAACAACAAGATAAGAATGAATATCATTAGATAATACACATGAAAGGATAAAATACAAATCATGTGGAAGCTAGTGCAAGATAAGTCGAATCAATCATGAAGAGGCTTAGAAGTCAAACACCAAGAGGAATTGGAGAAAGACTTATGATGACAACTAAGATGGAAGCGTGGACTCTGTTAGACAGAGGGAGCCGATTATATGCACCCTTATATAAAGCAAGGAATAGGAGGGAGCTAATCCTATGATCCATTGAATATGATAAAAATATATATCCATGGTAGCAGCCATGAAAAGATAGTACGTGCTCAGTTCAGCCGCAGAAGAAGACTTCCTCAAAAGCCTTAAAGAATTCCTGGTTGTCCATCGAGATTCATGATCCTATGATGAAAGGAAGAAGTGGAATCTCTAGAACATGGAATCTACAAGAAACTCCATGGACCCAAAAGTAAAATAAAAGCATGAAGATTCCAATAAAGAAAGAGAAACCAGAACAACCAGTCATTGTATCAAGAATCACAAGATTACCAGCCTAATATGAACTTAATAAAAGCAATCAAGTAGAAGAAATTGAGGTCATGATGAAGAACAGTGTATAGAATACTTATGAATGAATTCATTTCAAGATCCAGAACCAGAGGTTCTCCCAGATGGAGGGAGAAGACTATGATAATTACTTGTTCTAGTACAGCAGACATATCATTGCATGAGTCATTATATCATCCACAATATCCATGAGTTGGAATTCTACATCATATAAATGCAAAGTATGTTCTCCAGAGAAATTGAATAAAGAGTGTATGAAGAGAAATCTCAAGACTTTGAGGTATACCAGAAAGAGACTCATGTTTGCAGATAAGAAGAAGACAACTTGGTGAAGAACCTCCAGTGCATAGTAGAAGCGTGGTGAAGATTTCCTATAACATCAAGATGACTAGTCAGAAGATCATATCTCATGATGATAGAAGAAGTGCCACATGGATATGTTCTAGTTCTCCAACTATGATATACTCTATTGTTCAGATCTACATGAATCCTTCACAAGTGTTCCAGACTAAAGTACAAGCATTACATTATCCATGATAAAATCCAGAAAGGAGAAAATGATTTCTCCAACATATCTCCACAGATAAGCAGATAAGCAGACACTTTGGTAAAGCTTCTATCCAAGATGAACGAGTTTGTGTACTCAAGCTGGAAACAACTTCCTTCTTATTGGAAAAGGAAAAAATGAACTCTCTAAGTTAGGTGAGAACACTGAAAATATTATTTATCTTTGTAATTGAAAAATAGTTTAGATTGGACAGATGCTTTCCTGTTTGGAAAGTGGATTGAGATTTTTGATGGACAGTGACTTCCCATTGTAGTTAACATGGGAGGCAGACTGATTGTTGATGTATTATAGACAGGGACTTCCCATTGTGGTTAACATGGGGAGTGGTCTAAGACAGTCACTCTGAGTAGTGGTCAAGTAGAATGGTCCACCTCGTCGGGCGGTCATTCTTTCGAAGTTCACAGTTGTGAGCAGTTTCGAAGAATGGTCCATTTTGGAGGTTGATGCAGGACAGACATTCCTTAGGGCAGACTCATTCTCTCTAGGTTACACTTTGTTTAGTGTTGGAGGAATGGCCCAGGGTGGGGAATGGTCTGGACAGTTATTCCTTAGGGTTATACATTCTTTCCAGGGTGCACTTTGATAAGTGTAGGAGGAATGGCTCAGGGTGGGGAATAATCCAGGCTCAGCGATCAGGGAAAGTCATTCCTTAAGGTTTATACATTCTCTCCAGGGTGCACTTCAATTAGTGTAGGAGGAATGGCCTAGGGTGGGGAATGGTCAAAACATTTCTTAGGGTTTACACATTTTTTCCAGGGTGCACTTTGATTTGTGTAGGAAGAATGGTCCAGGGTGAGAAATGGTCCAGGCTCAGAAATCAGAGAAAATCCTTCTTCCTTGTTCGTGAAGAATAGGGCAGATAGCCCATTGCTGATGAGGGTAGATATTCTTTCAGATCTCACAAACGTGAGTGAAAGATTGGCCCAGAGGATTCAATTTATCTTTAACAATATTTTTCTATGCAGGATGGCATCAGATGATTGTTATGGATACTACCTGTCTCTAGACAGTAGAGATATACTACTGTGGTGGATATGTTCCATTATTCGTGAGGAAGATATTCTTTCAGAGCTCACAGATGTGAGTGAAAGATTGGCCCAAATAATTCAAACTATATCATAACATTGTTTTTGTGCAGATTTCTATCAGATGTTTGTTATGAAGATTATATGATAGTAGATGAAGACTACTATGGTAGATATTCTTTCAAAGCTCACAGATGTGAGTGAAATATTGGCCCAGACAAACCAGTTTATATCATAACATTGTTTCTATGTAGGATGCTATCAGATGTTTGTTATGAAGACTGTATGATAATAGATGAGGACTACTGTGGTGAATATGTTTCACTGTTCGCAACCATACGTTGTTGATCAAGTACTTGTGTGTTACTTGATGTAGTAGTGAACCACTAGATTGTAATTATGTACTACTATGAATAGACACAGTTGTGCTCTATCCTTGTTCTAAATTGCCTTGAAGACTATCAGCAGTTTATTGGAGATAATGATCATTCAGATGAATGATGAACAAAGATTTTCCARACAAAAAATAGTTCAGAGCTCTTACTCCTCTTGTATCACTCTATGATGAGAGTGACTTATCCAGCATCATATCTAATTACTCAAATGAAGTAYGGTTTTGAGAGATGATGCAGCTAATGATGATGGTGATGCTCATGATCTAGTCATGAAGTAGTCTAGATGACTATATTGATGCTACCAGGTAAATGGTATGTTTTGTGCTCAAGTCCATTACCTATAAATACCTCTCTAGCTAGGAGGGAGTGTTAATATTATGGTAGCTGTGGGAGGTATTTACCTCCATGTGTGAACCTGGCGAGAATAGAAGACTCTGGGAAGCAAGAGAAACCCTAATGAGTTGGCTAATAACCCTAGAAGCCTTGTCAACTCAAGAAGATAATTTATATTAGGTCATTAGCCTCCAAGAGAAGAAGTCGGCCAGAAATAATAATAATATACTGAATAGACACTTATCCAGAAGGAGAATTCGGCCCCAGCAAAACTGGCACAACCACTATAAATACAGGGTGTCAGTTCTCATTTGACAGCATCTCAGAATTGCAGTTCTCAGTTTTGGTACGCACTGCAGCTCCAGTTTGGTGCGCACGTGTGAAGGAGGACTGCAGGTGCAGTTGCAGCAGCAGCTAGTTTCAGTATTGGCTTGCACTATCTATTGGTGAGGGTTTGGACTATCTGATCAGCTTTTTGTGATGCACTATCCTTGGAGAAAGGTGTGCTACTCTTTGTTTGGCTATCTAGCCTAGGGTTTGCTTCTGGAGGAATTCTCAGTCAAGGTTAAGGTGCTTGGAGGGAGGCTTCGGCCTATGGTTGGGTGATGAGGGTATTATCAATAGTAAAATGAGCACACATTATTCTATATTCTAACACACATAACATTATATAAGAAGCCTATAGAATGCTATAAGATTGACAAGCATTCAGAAAGCCCAGAGGATTTAGAGGAATTGAAAAACCTAGCCATTAAAGAGACAAAAGAGAATAGAGAAATCTAGAACATCATACCCAGTCAGACTAATAGTTCTTATAATCACCCATTAAAGTTGTGCAAAGTCAATATAGGGACCTCAAAGCATCCTAAGATAGTTATGGTGGGATATTACTGGGATGAGAAAACTAGTCAAAAAATACAGAGTTTGTTGCGGGAATATGAGGATTTCTTCCCAAAGACCTTTTCAGAGTTAAAAGGGATCAAAGGAGTTATGGGAGAAATAAAAATTGAATTAAAACCAGGATCAAATCCTGAGGGTAAGACCATACTTCCTTAACCCTCGAGTAAAAGAGAAGGTTAAGAATGAGATAGACAAGATGTTGGAAGCTAGACTTATTTTTGTAGTAGAAGAAGCAGAATAGGTCAACCCAATAGTCATCAAAGAAAGAAAGGCACAGACGATATCAGGGTCTGGTTATACTATAGAATCCTTAACTCTTCATGTGTGGATGACCCTTTTCCAACACCTTTTATTGATGAGGTGCTAGAACAGGTTGTAGGGAAAGAAACGCACTCATTTACATATGGATTTGCAGGGTACCACCAAGTAAGGATTGTCGAAGAGGACAAAAAGAAGACCACATTCATAACAGAATGGGGGTCTTTTTCATACAATGTGATGCCATTTGTTTTAAAGAACGCCCCTGCAGTTTTCTCCAAGATTGTAATAGCAGCTTTTAGAGAGTTTATTTACAAGTTTATAAAAGTTTATATGGATGATTGGATGATATACATTATGCTCAAGGAACATGTAGCATTGTTATGTTTGATGTTTGACAGATGCAGAGAATTGCAGATATCATTGAATCTCGGAAAGTGTATCTTATGTGTACCACATGGAAATTTGGTCGGCCACATAATATGCCGAGAGGGACTATTGGTAGACCCAGACAAAGTTGTGTTTATTGTGAACATGCCGCCACCTATGAGTTCTAAGCAGTTGCGCTCCCCACTA
Organism: Picea engelmannii; assembly: GCA_009831015.1. Taxonomy (NCBI): domain Eukaryota; kingdom Viridiplantae; phylum Streptophyta; class Pinopsida; order Pinales; family Pinaceae; genus Picea; species Picea engelmannii. The sequence goes on from ML815539.1 coordinate 6,472, forward strand.
GGACACACAAGGTACTATCACAACTTCATCATAATATATGCAAACATTACTGCACCTCTGAAAAATCTATTGAAAAAAGCTGAAATGTTCCAATGGACCCCATAATGTGATAAAGTGTTCGAGACCCTAAAGGAGAAACTCAGCACAACACTGATTCTGATATTCCCAAATTGGAAAATGAATTTCATGTCCATGTAGATGCTTCAGGTATTGCCTTGGGAGTTATCTTAGTGCAACCTGGAGATGGATCCATGGACCATACTATCTATTTTGCGAGCAAGAAGTTATCACAAGCTGAGTGCAACTACACAACGACAGAAAGGGAGGGTTTAGCCATGATTTATGCTTTGCAGAAATTTTGACATTATTTGTTAGGCTCTCATTTTAAGTTCTTTACTGGTCATTCTGCATTGAAATATCCAATTAACAAACCTGTGTTGGAAGGGAAAATTTGTAGATGGTTTCTATTGTTTCAGGAATTCTCTTTTGAGGTGATCATTAATCCTGGAAAATGCAATGTAGGACCTAATCACCTGTCTAGATTAGAGTGAGGGGAAAGTGGTGGAACAGTTGATGATCAGCTCCTAGATGTAGATATGTTATGATTTGAGGCCATACCAGAGTACCTGAAAGAAATATTAGTCTTCTTAAGTACAGGAGCATGTCCAGAAACATATTTCGCAACCTAGAAACGCCATATGGTTGTTAAAGCAGCTGACTACCAGTTGATTGCAKGGTAATTATATAAATTGGGACTAGATAGTATCCTCAAGAGATGTGTCTTGGATCATGAAAGGAAGGATATATTGTGGGAGTGCCACAACAGAATTGCGGGAAGTCATGTGGGAGGAAAGGAAAYTGTGCACAAAGYCCTCCAAGTTGGACTATGGTGGGAAACGTTCTTCAAGGATGAAAAGGTGTATGCTAAATCATGTAATGTTTTTCAAAGAGTGGGGAAGCCATCATGACGAGATGAATTACCACTTCAACCAGTTTGATCTCTATAGGCATTTGAGAAGTGGGTGGTTGACTTCATTGGGTCGATCAACCCCATAGCTAAGCATTCAAATGCTAGGTACATTATTACCGCAATTGACTACCTTACACATTTGGCTGAGGCATCATTTTTTCAGGACTGCTCGACCAATACTGTTGCTAGGTTCATTTTTGAGAATATTATCACTCGATTTGGATGTCCTAGGAGTCTAACCAATGATCAAGGAGCTCATTTTATTAGTAGCACTATAGCAAAGCTTACGGTAGAGTTCTTGATCCAACATCACAAAAGCATCCCCTACCACCTGCAAGCCAGTGGAACAGTAGAAGCATTCAACAAGATTATGGAGAGAGGGTTAACAAAGGACTGTTGCACAAACTAGGAAGATTGCAATGACAAAGTTCCAATAGTATTATGGGCTTGCAGGACAACCACAAAGAAACTCCACAGGTACACACCTTTTCAGCTAGTTTATGGGAAATAGGTTTTGGTGCCTACAAAATTCATCACTCCGAGTTTGTACATTGCACAGATCACCCATATGTTGGAGGAATAATCAGTTGCATAGAGACTCATGGAGTTACAAAAACTTAAAGAGACCAGGTTTTTAGTAGACTTCCATCAGTCGGTTGAGAAAGCAAGGAAAAAAGATTGGCATGACAGACACATTAAGACTAAAGTATTTTCACAAGGAGACAAGGTCCTACTCTATGACATTCAGTACCAAAATTATCCTGAAAAGTTGTGCATGCATTGGTCGGGACCATTTATAGTTCTGGAGATCCGACCTTCTGGAGCAGTCACATTTGCGCAACTGGATGGTATGTTGTGTCCAGAATGGGTGAATGGCACTCGCCTAAAACCCTATGTGTCTTAGAACTGAGCTAAAAGGAATTTTTCTCTAGTCTGAAGGAGCATGTATAATACTTATATTTGAGTTTTCTGCAATTTTTGTAAATTCGGTTAATAAAGTTGACATGTTTCAGTGTTGCACCGCGACATGTAGTTCATTCATTTTTTCTGTATAACTATTGTTTGATGAAAAACTTCTTACTCAACAGTGCAAGATTAGAAGCATAAAGAACCCATTAATTGTAGTCATTAATATTATGGAGAACCCTTTGTGATCAGAGGGAGAACGAATCTGAATGCAATATGAATCCATGTGCCACACGAACCCAGTCTAGTCACAACCTTTATTACTATTACGGTACCCCTTCTGAATTCAGTTAAGCCATAAAGTCGTGATACACAAATATGTCATCGGTATTCACGTCAGGATTCCCACCCATCAAATAGAAAGGTATGAAATCGGACACGTCCATGTCCAACTTGCACAGTAAATGCCAGAATCACCCAATCGGATTTACCCCGTTAACCCGTCCCATCAGACAACTCAGATCCAAGTTGAATTCATATGGTCATTATGAAAAACAGTTATTACTGAACTTTCCATCTAAGCCCAAGTATAAGGCTCTAAGAAGGTGTCTTAGAGCGCATTGTTTTCAAAAATAACTTAGTGATTTTTGAATTTTGTAGAGCCAGCAAGCCTATGCAATCCTGAAACCCATAGTTGTGATCCATAATCCTTAGTTCACCATAGAATTTTTTGATAATTCAGAGCCCACAATGCCAAGAGCTATAGGAATTCAGAGCGACATGTCTAAATATGAAATACCAAATGAGCCCTACAACCCCCAAGTTGAGGTCATGGGTGATCTCAAGGGGAAGGTGGAGCAGGTCAAGCTCCTTGATTTTGACTTAATAGATACAGTCTTGTTTCCTAATATGAACATAGACGTCTTCTGGAGTCTTTCTCTAGAAGAGTTGGGAGGCATGCAGTTCATTCCAAATCCTAAATTTATCAACCTATTGAACTCAACTATTATGAACCTAAGAGACCTACCAGTGTTCGATACCACTGGTGATGTTGCGTGGTGCACCAAATTCCTGATTAGCAAGGTGCACAATCGAAGTCTCCAGTTGGATAGGCGGTATCCAATCCATGTCGATGATATCCATAAGCTTATTGGACTATCTCTAGAGGGTGAGGATGTTTCTAAAGGATTTCAGGGTCCCAATAAGCACGGAAAACGGAAAGGGGATCTCAGCCTCTATGAAAGGTTCCACACACAGAGAGGAGGGCGCACAGCCAAAATCGACTTGATACTACCAGAGACATTCGGGACTGGCTACTACATCATAGCCAACAAGGTTATGAGGTCGTATTACACGGGAGAATTCATGTTGGATGCATTATCGATAGTGGATTTTTGCGCCAATGGCATTGTCTTCAATTGGTGTAGTTACCTACTGGAGGAACTACTCATGGCTTGCGAGGAAGCCTAGGAGAAGGGAGGCACCTTCACATATGGATACCTATTGCTGGCATTCACAATTCTAAAGTGGAAGCCACCCATAGGAAGACCTTTGGTGCTAGTAGACAAGGGGCACCTGGAAAATATATTTGAGCCTTGGCATTCCAAGGCGAACTCAGAGAACACAGCCTTCAACAACATGACGTTCTCCAAGTGGTATAACGGGCTCATCGAAGCAATGTAGAGGTTGCGCATTCTATAGGAGATCCTTAAATGCAACACCAGGAACATATCCTTCAGCATGAACTGACACCATACGTTTGTATGGCCGAGGCATTCCAACAGGGAAGACTTCCATTTGATAATGTTTTCATTCTACCTAGATGAGAAGGCCTTCAACAAAGACATAATGTTGTGGTCAGGAGTTAAATGCAACCTGCGTAATTC
>ML815539.1:24158-46467 GCA_009831015.1 Picea engelmannii
GAAGAGGAAGTGTATATAGAGCAACCCCAAGGATTTGAGGTTGAAGACAGGAAGTTTCATGTATGCAGATTGAATAAAGCCTTATACAGATTGAAGCAATCTCCTAGAGCTTGGTATGGCCGTATAGACAGTTTCTTGACAAGCTTGGGATTTACCAAGAGTAAAGCTGATTCAAATCTCTACTTCAAAATTATGAGCGATGAGCCAGTAATACTATTGATGTATGTGGATGACTTATTGTTAACTGGAGCAGAAAATCTCATCACTGAATGTAAGAAGAGACTCACTTCAGAATTTAAGATGAAATAACTCGGCCTAATGCACTATTTCCTAGGTCTTGAGGGATGGCAGAGTCCAGAGAGGATCTTCCTTAATCAAGGGAAGTACATAGTTGAAATCCTGAAGAGATTCGACATGTTGGAATGCAAGCCCATGAATACACCCAGGAAGCACCGCTAATAGAAAAAGCACTGCCAGATGCTGTTTCAGTTTGGGAATAACCATGATCTCATGATAGAGTAGGAAGCAATCCAGTATTTCTCTCATCACAGCGGAAGCATAGTACATTGCCACATGTTCTGCTAGCTACGAAGCTATATGGCTTCAAAAGTTGATGACCGGTCTATTTGACCTAGAAATGGAACCAACCATGATCCTATGTGACAACCAGAGCTGCATAAAGATGACAGAGAATCCTGTATTCCATGACAAGTCAAAGCACATATAGATTCGCTATCATTACATCCGTGAAATGGTGCAAAGAGGAGCCTTGAAGCTCCTGTATGTTAACACGGATGAACAGGTTGCTGATGTGTTGACAAAACCTCTATTTCGTGTAAAGTTTGAACACTTTCGAGATAATCTTGGTATAGTCCGAAAGGACCCTCCCTGAAAGGGGGAGTATATGTGTTCCTTGCTTCTGACCTCGCTGTTAGACGTAAAGCAAGATGATATATGTGTTCCTTGCTTCTGACCTCGCTGTTAGACGTAAAGCAAGATGATTCCTTGCTTCTGACCTCGCTGTTAGATGTAAAGCAAGATGATATATGTGTTCCTTTCTTCTGACCTCTCTGTTAGACATAAAGAAAGATGATTCCTTACTTCTGACCTCGCTGTTAGACATAAAGCAAGATGATGTGTGTGTTCCTTGCTTCTGACCTCGTTGTTAGACGTAAAACAATATGACTCCTTGCTTCTGACCTCGCTGTTACATGTAAAGCAAGATGATGTGTGTGTTCCTTGCTTCTGACCTCGCTGTTAGACGTAAAGCAAGATGACTCCTTTCTTCTGACCTTGCTGTTAGACGTAAAGCAAGATGATGTGTGTGTTTCTTGCTTCTGACCTCGTTGTTAGACGTAAAGCAATCTGACTCCTTGCTTCTGACCTAGTTGTTAGATGTAAATCAATATGATGTGTTCATTGCTTCTGAACCAGTTGTTAGACATAAAGCAAGATGATGTATACCTTGCTTCTGACCTAGTTGTTAGACGTAAAGTGACGTAGACCCCTGAACCCTCAAGCTGGAGTCTGCACAAGATCTTTCAACTACGGCCCCTTAGAGTCTGACTGATTCCTTTTAATTCCTCTCACGAAACTATTCACTCACCCTATTTGAGTATAATTCACAGGCCCTTCTGAGTTATGCTCGCATGATCATTTGCTGGCATGAAATCCATGATCAAACCCCGACTGACATTGGGACTTTCCCTTTTTTCTTTCGAGATACCGGATTTCATGAGTTCGCAAATCCTGTTGTCGAGCGCCTTACCTCTTCGACCTCTGAAACCCGAAATACCAAACAAACGACTTTTATTGCCACTTATTTCGGCTTTCCGGGACATGAGTGGATGACCAACACACGTCCCTCTTTCCTTATGATTTCTCAGTTTCCAAAATTCCTCCCCTTATGATCTTTCAGAATTTTCCCCAATGTTTGACCAACCCTATGACCTTCATCACACGTGTCCTCCAACAAGTACCTGGGACCCTGCCTTTTTGGCTTCCTACTTCTCATGATTTTGGGAGTTGTGACGATGTGCAACTCTACCTCTCGACTCCCGGAGTCCTGAAACCCGAATTGCTGAACTCCTGAAATGCCAAAAAAATGTCCTGCTGTGATTTCTGATTTTGGAATTTCCTCCCTCCTGTGTCCCGATCACTCATCCTTAGGACTCCTGAAACCATGAACTCTGAAGTTCCAAAAAATCCAAACCTGTCATTCTTTTCCTTCACACACGAAAACTCCTTTTTGCGTTTCAGGAATTTGATCAGCCAAGGTTTTTGGCTTACACTTCAGATTTCCAAACCCCGAATTCCCGAAATGATCTAATGGCCCCAAAAGGTCAAAACCAACAACCCATGTTGATTCTAGATACTGAAGGGATGGGTTTGTCAGCCCTTAACCACCTTGCAGTTTCTATAGATCCTACGATCCTCGTTGTTTCCGGAGTTCTCCTTGGAGAATTCCGACCGTCCAATTTGTCTCCTTGAATACTTTGAAGGGATCAACCTTAGTGAACTTTCTTCGAATGTTTTTGAAAACACTACTCCTCCTGAGCTTCCTTGCGACTTTGAGTCTTCAAAAGACTTCTGCATGCACTCTTTGGGACATTTCTTTAAATATTCCTAAATATTTGAATCTCTTGACTCTGTGCAACTTTGCAACAATGATCCTTCAATCTCTCAACCTTAGTTTATAAGTTCTAAGGTCTCAACTAGCCTGCACACACCTTGCACGACTTTTGTGCTTTGCCTACACTTATACGGAATTGAGAACAACGATATCCCTCCTGAGCTTTCAAAGATAAACTCTTGAACACCTGTCAACGCACTCCTTGCGGACGTTTCACTACACTCCTTGCAAGAACTCTTACTCAGGAATAGAAACAATTGAAACTCATTCTCTCCCTCTCTCAGACTTAAAACACTTATCAATGAATCATACATTCACCATAAACACAATAGTAAATGCAAAACAGAGAGAATACAACCACAAAAGAAAACTATTCAGCATGTAAAAACATAAAACATCACAACACCATGGGTCTGAATCAAAGCTTCATATATTAATTTAGAACTTCTGTGCATGGGTTCTTCTCTACTACTCTCTACTTCTCCTCTATGCTAATGTCCTTAATCATACAATCCATAATTGATACAAAGATGAGGGTGTATATAGTCTTTTTCCCTCCATCTCCTAAAACTGTCTAATCTAGAATTTTAAAATCTACTTACTTTCATTAACTGGGCATAAATGCCTCTACATCCTACAGATGAGAGCGGATCGCTCAAGATATGTTTACAATATGGAAGTATGCCTTCTTAACTATTTCATTAATGTCTCTGCATTCAAACTTTCAAAAACATTTCAAAATGTTTTTGACATGTGCCAAAATGTGATGGCATTCACTCCAACTGTCTTCTGCCTTAGTGCTCGCTTGCTTCTATGCTGCTCCTGCATCATACTCCCTCGCTTGAAAATTTTCATGAAATCTTGGTCATGAGATCTTGCACGGTCTGTCCATGCTTCTGAATTTCTGCTTCATTCTCCCAGCTGGCATCTTCAACTGGATGTCCCTTCCATTTGACCAAGTATTCAAAATACTCTTTTCTCTTGGTCCTCTTGTTGACTCTCTTGTCAAGTATACTTTCCATCTATGGCTTTTCAGCTATAGGCATTTGTTTGGTCCACTCAACTTCTGTCTGTCCACTGTCTTCTTCATCTCTATATGGGTACAAATATGAGATGTTGAATATCGGTGAAATTCTGATCCCATTGGGTAATTCAATCTCATATGCATTTTCTCCAAATTTTCTTACGATCTTGCATGGTCCAATCTTCTTCATTTTCAGTTTGTTATATGTTCCCCTTGGGAACCTTTCCTTTCTTAGGTGTGAAAGAATTAGTTCACCAACTTCAAACTAAAGTTCTCGCCTGTGTTGATCTGCTGTACATTTATACTCTTGATTCAAATTCTGCAATCGCTCCTTCACTTGGCTGGGAAGTTCTTTCATTGCCTCTGCAAAATCCTCTGCACTAACACTTCTAGTTTCATTATGTTTCGAATATTTCAATTCAGAAACTCCCCTTGGATGCATTCCATACACAATTTGGAATGGAATCTGCCCTGTGCTTCTGTTAATGAATCATTGTAAGCAAATTCCGCCTGTGGTAGAGTGTGATCCCACTGACTGTGGTGTTCAGTCACTAGGCTCCTTAGAAAATCTCCCAAGCTTCTGTTTACAACTTTTGTTTGCCCATTCGTCTGAGGATGATAACCTGAGCTAAATGACAAATTTGTCCCCAACTTCCTCCATAAAGTTCTCCAGAAATGTCCCACGAACTTGGTGTCTCGATCTGAAACTATACTTCTTGGTAAGCTGTGAAGTCTGACAACTTCCTTGAAAAACAGGTTCACAATATGAGTTGCGTCATTGGTTTTCTGATATGGTATGAAATGTGCCATCTTTGAAAATCTGTCTACCACCACAAAGATTGAATCAAATCATCTTTGTGTCCTTGGCAGCCCTAATACAAAATCCTTGCTCACTGCATCCCATGGCCTTTCAGGTATGGGTAACGGCTGGTATAACCCTATGTTCCACCTTTTTCCCTTTGCGTGTTGATAAATTCTACATCTGTCCACAAATCTTTTGACATTGGTCCTCATCCTCGGCCAAAAATATGAGCCATTTAATTTCGAGAACGTTTTGTCATGACCAAAATGTCCGACCAATCCTCCACTGTGTTTTTCTTTCAACAGATTCTCCCTCATGGAGCATTTTGGAATACATAGTTGATTGCCTCTAAATAATAATCCATCCTGGATCATATATTCAGTCCATTGACTTCTGTCCCTGAGAATTGGATTCTCAGATGTCTTATACGCCTCTTTGAAATCTGGACCATCTCTGTACATGTCCTTGACGTTACCAAAACCCAATGTTTTGACTCTGAACTCCGGCATAAGCAAACATTTCCTGCTCAAAGCATCAACAACTTTGTTAGCAGTTCCAGAAATATGTTTAATTACAAAAGTAAAATTATGCATGTATTCAACCCATTTAACATGTCTTTGGTTCAACTTGTCCTATTGAGTTACGAATTGTAAGGCATGATTATCACTATACAAAACAAACTCTTTAGGAACCAAATAGTGCCTCCACTTCTTCAGTGCTTGTATGACCGCATAAAATTCCTTGTCATATGTGGAGTACTTCACTTTCGCTTCATTCAGTTTCTCACTAAATTATGTGATCGGTCTGTCATCTTGGATTAAGACCACTCCTATTGCAAATCTGCTAGCGTCACATTTGACCTGAAACGTCTTGTTGAAATCTGGCAACACCAAAATTGGTTGTTCAGTGATCTTCCTTTTCAACAGATTGAAACTTTTCTCTGCTTCCTCTTTCCATTGAAAATATTTATGTCTTTTCTTCACCATGTCCATCATTGGTGCGCTAATCCCACTGAAATTTTGGATGAATTTCTTGTAGAAACTAGCTAATCCATGGAAGCTTCGAACCTTAAATACACTTTTCGGTGATGGCCAATTTTTAATTGTCTCTACCTTTTCCGGATCCATCTTCAGCTCATTTGCAGAGATAATAAAACCCAAATAAATGAGTTCTATCCTCATAAATGTTGATTTCTTCATATTTATCAACAACTTCTCTTGCTGTAATCTCCTCATCACTGTAGCTAAATGCTTAAAATGCTCTGCTTCTGTTTTGCTAAAAATTAATATATTGTCCACATATACAATGACGAACTTCCCGATAAACTCTTTCAGGACTTTGTTCATCAACCTCATGAAAGTAATAGGCACATTTGTTAAGCCAAATGGAATAACAAACCATTCATACATCCCTTCATTTGTCTTGAATGCTGTCTTCCATTCATCACCTTCTCTCATCTGAATTTGATGATAGTCGCTTTTCAAATCAATCTTTGAAAAATATTTTTCTCCACTCAAGAAGTCCATCAAATCATCCATCCTTGGCAATGAAAATCTGTATCTGATGGTAATCTTGTTGATTTCCCTTGAGTCTGTACACATCCTCAAGCCTCCATATTTCTTTGGGCTGAGCACTATTGGAACAACGCACAGACTCAAGCTCTCTCTAACGAATCCTTTGTCCATTAAATCCTGGACTTGTCTCTTGACCTCTTCATTCTCCTGCGACGTCAATCTATACACTGCTTTGTTTGGTAAACTAGCTCTAGGTATAAGATCAATGTGATGAATTATACTTCTGATCGACGACAACGAACGAGGTAGTTCGTCCACTACTATATCAACAAACTCTTCCAGCAACTCCTGGATTTCCTCCGGTAAATCATCCACTCTTGTATTGGTTAAAAAAATTCTAGGGTTCCTGACCATAATGAATTGTGTATCTTCCTTCTTCTTAACCTCCTTAAGAAGTTCCTTCCCACTCATGAGAAGTACAGTGTTGCTCACTTCTGGTTTCACTTCTTTATCCCTAATCGACAACAACATGTGAGTTCTCCCATTCTTTTCCAGGGTGTATGTGTTCTTTCTCCCATCATGAATCACATTCCTATCATATTGCCATGGTCTACCCAACAATAGATGACAAACATCCATGGGAATGACATCACATAGTATTTCATCCTTATATCCTCCTATTTTAAATTCAACTAAAAATTGTTTAGTGACATTTACCTGATGTCCTTTTTGTAGACATGAAACTTTGTATGGGCTTGGATGTTCAATAGTCTCCAGCTCTAGATTTTCTACCATCTCTGTAGAAACGAGATTGTCTATGCTACCACTGTCCATGATGACTTTGCATACCCTGTCTTTGGTCTTGCAAGCAATCTGAAAATGTTTGTTCCTTTGGGTTGGGTTCTCTGCCTCCTTCTCTGGAGTTAAGAGAACTTTTCTCATCATCAGTGATATTCCACCTTCAACATCTTCTGCTTCAACATTCCATCCTTGTTCTTCGGCAATGTGAGTCTCACCTCCTTCTTTCTTTCTGTCTGGACATTCATAAGATTTATGTCCATTTTTCTCACAGGTAAAACATTTTATTTCTCCACCTCTACCTCTTCCTCTTCCTCTGGTTCGAGGAAAAGTATTTATATCATCATACTATCCTCTCTATGAGCTTCCACCTCTCTCAGTTTGAGTTTGAGGTTTCTTCCACTCTTCTTTAGGTTTCTGATTCTTGTCCTAGGAAATTATTTTGCCTCTTTCTTGACTTCTTCCTCGGCCTCTTTGACCTTGCTTTCGGCTCAGCTTCTCTTCATATTTTAGAGCCATCTGATAAGCATCCTCCACATTCCAAAGTCTCATCATTCTCATCTCATCCTGAATGTCATATCGTAGACCATTCATGTACCTGGAAACCTTTTCATCATCACTTTCCCGATGACCTGCTCTGATGTTTATCCTGTAGAAATATTCAGTGTATTCTTTCACTGACATCAACTTCTATCTCAAATTCTGCATTCTCTGAAACAGAGTAATTTGATAATCCTTGGGTATGAATTTGGCTTTCATCTTCGCAACCATTCTACCCCAGCTCTTGATTTTTTGCTTGCCTTTGCAGCGTCTGTTAGCCTGCAGTTCATACCACCACAATGTTGCATGCCCTTTAAGTCTTGTGACAACATGTTTGACCTTCTTGTCTTCCTCGACATCTTCATAGTCAAAATACTTATCCAGAGCTCTAATCTAGTCTAGGAGCTCTTCAACATCCAGGTTTCCGTCATATACTGGAATGTCCATTTTTTCTCTAGCACCTATCCTTTCAAAAACCCTGAATAGGCATTCATCTACTCCAGCTTCATTGTTTCTGAATTCATTTTCAGTTTCAGATTCGCTGATATCCCCAGCACCGACTGTGCGCTTCTATGCCGTTTCAATGGCATCAAGCCTAGAACGCAATTCACTCATCTCTCTTTCCCTTGCTGAATCAGGTAATTTCCTGTCTCTTCTTCTTGGCGGCATGGCTGGAAAATTCCTCTTTTCCCTGCTATAGAAAGCAAATAAATCTTTCCACGCTATGATACCATAGCTGATGCAGACCCCCGAACCCTCAGGCTGGAGTCCGCACAGGATCTTTCAACTACGGCCCCTTAGAGTCCGTCTGAGTCCTTTTACTACCTCTTGGGAAACTATTCACGCACCCTATCTGAGTATAATTCATAGGCCCTCCCGAGTTATGCCCGTGTGATCATTTACTAGAATGAACTCCACGATCGAACCCCGAATGACATTGGGACTTTCCCTTTTTTCTTTTGGGATACTGGATTTTGCAAGTTCGCGAATCCTGTTGTCGAGTGCCTTACCTCTTCGACCTCTGAAACCCGAAATACCAAACACATGACTTTTCTTGCCACTTATTTTGGCTTTTTGGGACTTGAGTGGACGACCAACACACGTCCCTCTTTCCTTATGATTTCTCGGTTTCCAAAATTCCTCCCCTTATGATCTTTCAGAATATTCCTCGACGTTTGACCAACCCTATGACCTTCGTCACACGTGTCCTCCAACAAGTACCTAGGACCTTGCATTTTCATCTTCCTTCTTCTCGCGATTTTGGGAGTTGCGATGACGTGCAACTCTACCTCTCGACTCCTGGAGTCCCGAAACCCGAATTGCCGAACTCCCGATATGCCGAAAAAATGTCCTACCACAATTTTTGATTTCAGAATTTCCTCCCTCCCGTGTCCCGATCACTCGTCCTCAGGACTCCCGAAACCCCAAACTCCGAAGTTCTAAAAAATCCAAACTTGCCATTCTTCGCCTTCACACACAAAAACTCCTTTTCATGTTTCGGGAATTTGATCAGCCAAGGATTTTGGCTTACACTTCAGATTTCCGAACCCCGAATTCCTGAAATGATTTGATGGCCCCAAAAGGTCAAAACCAATAACCCACGTTGATTCTGGATACCGAAGGGATGGGTTCGTTGACCCTTATCCACCTTGCATTTTCTGTAGATCCTACGATCCTCGTTTTTTCGGGAGTTCTCCTCGGAGAAATCCGATCGTCCAATTTCTCTCCTTGAATACTTTGAAGGGATTAACCTTAGTGAACTTTCTTTGAATGTTTTCAAAAACACTACTCCTCCTGAGCTTCCTTGTGACTTCAAGTCTTCATAAGACTTCTGCATGCACTCCTTGTGACACTTCTTCAAATATTCCTGAATATTTGAATCTCTTGACTCTGTGCAACTCTGCAACAACAATCCTTCAATATCTCAACCTTAGTTTATAAGTTCTAAGGTCTCGACCATCCTGTGCACACCTTGCACGACTTTTGTTCTTTGCCTACACTTTTGCAGAATTGAGAACAATGGTATCCCTCCTGATCTTTCAGAGATAAACTCTTTAACATCTCTCAATGCACTCCTTGCAGACGTTTCATTACACTCCTTGCAGGAATTCTTACTCAGGAAGAAAAACAATTGAAACTCATTCTCTCACTCTCTCAGACTTCAAACACTTATCATGGAATCATACATTCACCATAAACACAATAGTAAATGAAAAACAGAGAAAATACAACCACAAAAGCAAACTATTCAACATGTAGAAACATAAAACATCACAACACCATGGGTCTGAATCAAGGCTTCATATATTAATTCAGAACTTCTGTGCATGGGTTCTTCTCTACTACTCTCTGCTTCTCCTCTATGCTAATGTCCTTAATCATACAATCCCTGATTGATACAAATATGAGGGTGTCTATAGTCATTTTCCCTCCAGCTCCTAAAACTATCTAATTTAGAATTTTTAAATCTACCTACTTTCATTAACTGGGTATAAATGCCTCTACATCCTACAGTTGAGAGTGGATCACTCAAGATTTATTTACAATATGGAAGTATGCCTTCTTAACTATTTCATTAATGTCTGCGCATTCAAACTTTCAAAAACATTTCAAAATGTTTTTGACATGTGCCAAAATGTGATGGCATTCATCCTAGCTGTCTTCCGCCTTAGTGCTCACTTGCAGCTATGATGCTCTTGCATCATAAAGTAAGATGTGACTTGCACTGAGCTACCAGCTTAACAGCTGTGACATAGAGCCAGTTTAGTACTATGATGGGCCAGCCTAGTGCTATGATGAGGTATCATTTTATACTGATACATATTGATGCAGATGATGATGGCATTCCTTTGAGAATGATGATGCTGCTAATGAAGAAAACTTTCGATGATTTATAGATACGCCAGCCAAGATGATATTGATGATGTTGTCCTTCCATTTGATGTTGTTGATGATGCTATCCTCTCTCTCTCACATGATGCTGCTAAAGAATACCCTTCTTGTTAAGGGGGAGTGTTGAAATATTGTAACTGCAAAGAGTATTATTAATATTATTGATATATTATTTATAGGATCAATCCCCATTGTGGATTGATCATGTTGGTTATTGTAATAGGAACAAATCCCCTTTTGTGTATTGGTCAATAGACAATTATAATAGGCAGAATAAGAAGTCGGCCCCAACAATTAATAAGAAGACCCATAAATATAATAAAGGTGGGTTTACCCACCCAGTTGGAGAAGTCGGCTCTGCCAGTGAAGAGACACTTCACACATGCTAGGCTTGTATAAATAAAGGAGGCTAGCGCCTCATTTGAAAATAACTCACTTACTCAGTTTGAGAGACAAGTTCTGATCTGTTACCGACAAATGAGAGAGAGAGTGACACATATCTTGGAGAGGACTTTCTCTTTTAGTATAGAGATCTCCTGGCATTTTATTGGCTATCTATATTAAGGAATTTTTGCTGGGTTTTCTTCCCCTAGAGGGTTTCCCAGTATAAATGTTGTGTCTCTTGTGATTGTGTATTTCTCAGTGATCTTGGATTGTGCTATTGTTATCTAATGAAATGAAAACATCTATAATAATGGCTTAAACATTAACACCTCCTCTCTTCTTTTGGTTTCTTCAAGTTGGGTCTTTAGATTAACATGGCTTTCTCTTAGTTCCTTTAGATCTGCAAGGATTTTGCTAAGTTCATCATATTCCTTGTTTTCTTCTTTTACTTGACTGATCTCATTCTTTAATTTCTCAACCTCCTCTTCTTTTTTGTGTAGCTGAATATTTTGCTCAGATATGATTTTTTCATTGTCTTTAAGAATTTCCTTTATTTCCAAGAAATGATTTTGACTCTTTTCAAGAAATTCTTTAGTGTATTCATGAAGATAGCTATAGTCTGAATCATTATGGTCATAGATGCATTCACATAGACTCCAATCAACCTTTTTTTTGGCCTTTGATAGTTATTCTTCTACTTCTTCCATGGGATAAATGCTAACATAACATTCTTCTATTGTATCTAAATCTTATTCTTTACTTGCAGGGGAGATTTTAATATCAACATTATTACAATCAGAAGATTGTGGAGAGTCTTTACCTTTATTGATCACTGCATCTTCCTCCCTTGACAGGAATGTCTTCTGTGTCTTCTCTTTTGATTAGATACATTTTCATTGGAGGATGAGAATATTCTTTGGAGATATCATCACAACACATGTCATTTTCAACATAAATCTGAGTAATAGGACTTGAACCTTTAATCATGTGTACTTGTTCATATTCAAGGTCAAATTCATTTGAAGGAATTCTTTGTAGACTAAGAACTTTATCAATGGCTTCATTCCCTTTCTTGAATTTTTCAACAGTCTTAAGTTGATCCTTTAGTTGTTTACACCTTTGTTTATATTTTCTCAGATCATCCAGAGCACACTCAAGCTCAGCTTCAACATTGACTTTTGCTTCAATGTCTTAGTATTCTTCAAAATAATATTCATCACTAGAATTGTTGTAGACTGAACTTTGTTCTAATTCAAATGCTTCATTTGAATTCTCATCTGAGTAGAGGTCTTTTATCTTGTCCCAAAGTTCCTTTTCAGAGTTACATTCAACTATCCTTTATTTGACATCATCAGGTAATCCATTAGGGATTGTATTCATTGCCACTGAGTTACTTTTCTTGGATTTCTTTTGAGCTATATTCCTTACTCTGCTTGGTGGGATGTAATCAGTGATCACTGAATTCCATGCATCAGGTCCCAATGCCTTCAGATGACTTTCCATTATTGTACTCCAAAATATGTATTCTACTTTTCCAGGAATTGAAGTTCCATTCTTAGTGTAAATATTTTGTCCATCCATGTTTTCTTAATTTGATATTCCTTTCATTTTGTTAGACTGTTAAAGGAACCTTCACTCTGATATCAATTGATGGAATATCCAACAATACTGAGAGGGGGGGGGGTGAATCAGTATTGCCTACTTTTATTTTTAACTTCATCTATATTAAACACACATATTAATTATTCAATTAAGAAATATATGGTGAACAAAAAACCCTTATGAACACAATATTTTATCATGGAACTCAGCAGGAAAACCACCAACACTTTTCTATTAACTGCAAAATTCCTTTTCTTACAAGTTACATAGAAGGAATATATTCTTCCTTTTCGATCAACACCAACTGATCAGGATGCACCCACACCCTTGTTCACCAACACCAACTGGTAGGAGGCTACGACCCCCTATTTATTTAGCTACAACTGACAAGGGAGCACGTACTCCCCTGCAGACTCATACCTTCCCTTGCACCACCCAACCACCCTTATTTTATAATGTAATACAATCTCTTCTGTACTTCACTGAATTTGACTCATGCAACCATTGCTGTAATTTATACTTGTCTGCTACAACCTTTGCTTGTATGGTCTTCTGTATCAAGTAATGGATTTCATAACTATTGCTCCGTCTTCTTCTATTCTTGATCTTCAATAAGACTTTGACAGGCCCATTAGAACCAACAGTTCTTCTTCTCGAACTCTGCTTCTAATTTGATCTTCTTATCTGAACTACAGAGACACGTCTTCTCACCACTTTTTCTCRTTTATATAATMTTCAAACTGGTGTGAGATATMAAACATCGTGTCCCTTTATTTGAACCATTGTACCTTTTCATTTAAAATGATAATCTAAACTTTAATTAATATCATTTTTCCTTTTTATTCTTTATTCATGTTTTCATGATTTAACTATCTTTTAATCATGACTGTTTATCGGTTCATTGGTTATCATGGGTTGATCATAGCATGGATCGACTCATTAGATCATTCTCATCTTTCTGCATTCTCGGTTCACCAACAAATCATATTCAATCATTTATCGATTCTCTGTATTGGTCTGGTGTAACTCTCTGTCGAATGAAATCTGTATGAGGCACTCCCTTTAACCCATTTTCATATGACCATAGGCACAGAACCACATGCTTATTAACTTAAGTGACGTATTATACTATGCCTTTTCAAATATCTTTACCATATGACCAACGACGATAACCTCATGCTAAGCGAGACGAGCTCTTGAGAACTTATCAATTCAACGATCATGATTCAATATCCCAATGAGATGGACGATTGTTGGGACTTCGGGTCTTTGCCCTTCGGGTCTTCGTGACTTCCAACATTTCAAATCTCCCGAATACGATATCGGCGAACATATCAGACGGTTCACATTACATCTCAGAACCAAATAAATGGTTAGCGTTAATCCTTACACTCATCCTTCATTGCTTAATCCAACGGTCAGGAATTAATCAAGCAATGAGATGTATGGCCACCTTTTAATCCGCAACTTTGTCTATTATGATTACGCTATCCTTCCACTGTATTTTGACCAACGATTGATAGTACACCCGACATCAGATCAATGGTCAAGATCTCCTTCGGGTCTTCGGACTTCAGATATTTCGAGTCTCAACCCATTCTTTCCTCCGTATGTCAATATTTCAGAACTAACAAACGATTGATGCATGTCCCTCTCAAATTAATGGTCAATATATCCTCGGGTCTTCGGACTTCGGAGATTTCAAATCCCAACCCATTTTTTCCTCCGAAGTGATCACCTGTTGAGTCAGTCATAAGATGGTGGAGACTACTTACTGTCGGTTAAAATTTTCACTTACACTATCCTTCCACTGTAGTAGGTCGACGGTCGAGAGTGATCCCGAAGTGATCTTTAGATCGAACGTCTCATGTACACTTCGGGTCTTCGACATTTAGGACTTCGGGACTTTGGGCGAGTGCTAGTGGTAAAACTCTTAGAGTGATGTAAATCTTACATCACTTGATGATGTGTCACGAGTTGAGCAGCTGCCATGTGTCACTCAGATTCATGATTTGCATGTACCTGAAATGTTGATTTCAACTTGAAACTTGTCTTTCTATGACTTTTCCACGTGTCCTTACTGATGTAGACTGCTGACATGGTCTGTCAAAATTTATTCCTAACATCAATGTAGATATCCCAATGTGACACATGTTCATCTCCTTGATATAACAATCAGGATAGTATCCGAAGGGTATCTTAGATCGATGGATGAGAGTAACTTCGAAACTTCGTCCTTTGGGACTTTTGATATTTCCTAGTGGTGAAACTCCCGAAGCAATTCTCCCGGAGTGACGTAAATTGCTTACGTCACTTGTTGACATGGCATGAGCCAATTTCCTCTTGACGTTTGTCATCATCTGATTATTCCATGTGTATTTGCTATTGTGGTTTTTTGACATGGTCTACTGATGTGGTCTACTGCGTGTCCTTGCTGACGTGGTCTTCCATATGCCCTTTTGCTGACCTGATCTGCTGACCAACAACCCTGATCCAACGATCCTCATTTGTCCTCCAAATCTGACGGTCCTTATTCATTTCAGATTTCTGGGCTTCATGTATTTCAGATCTCAAACTTTTCAGAGCTTAACCTCCTCGCTTCTTTATACCCGAAGTGAATTCTGTTCATTGATTAGTTTATTTAGATCAACGGTTCGATCTATTTTGTGATGCAACTCTTGCTCCTTCTACTTGGAATGATCCAACGACTGACAAAAATTTGCATCAATGAGATATCAGATCTTATCTTACTTATCCTATCCTTGCACTCGAAAATGATCTGACAGTTGACGAGAATTTGGGTTTGATCCAACGGCTGGTGGGTATTCGGATAATCGAACTCTCAACCCTTTTACCTTGCTTAACCTATCCTTCGACTTTAAAGTGATCTGATGGCTGACGGGAATTCCAGATAATCAAATTCTCAACCCTTTCAACTTATCCTATCCTTCCACTAAAATGTGATCTAACGGTCATGAAGACACTTGAATTAGATCCATGATCACGGATGATTGCAGAACCACAACTTGCGAGTGATTTAACTCATCACCCAAACTCCACAATTGGGATTTGTGCACTGTTGGTGAGTTAACCACAATCGTTGATCTTAGAAGCTATAAGATCGAATGGTCTTGACTAATTGCGTGTTTGGAACAAGCACGATGTTTAATTCTCCTTTCAATATCCACAATCCATCCTTGCCATAGATTTGGCGATTGCGCATCCGATGATCACGATTTAATCTGGCTTAAACTCATTGTTTGTTGGATCAACCGCAGTCATATATCTTTGAAGCTATGAGATCTGAAGATCCAGGCAGATTGTGGGATTGTAACTGGCGAGTAGTTTAATTCTGCTATCGCTCCCTGCAATTCATCCCTATCATTGATCTGGCTTGCATATATGACGATCTTGATTTGATATGATTTTTATCGTGCCATATCTTATGATATTTTTTTCTTCATTCATTAACTCTCCTAAGCTTTAATCTCTGTTTGACATAAGTCATTATATAGTTTTTGACTAGTCAGCCAACGTTTCTTCTAAAATTCATTGCGCCATATCTTCTGAGATTTGATCTTCATTCGCTAACCCTCCTAAGATTTTATCATAGGAACATTTTTGATCCTATCGTGATCACCAATAATCACGAATTTCTTCAGCCTATTTATTCATTTGCTAACATACTGTGTTTTCCCTTCTGATATTTTGATCTTCATACTGTTCGCTCCTCCTTTTGATCTTACGCTTTCAATCTCTGCATACTCTTGATATATTCTACTAAATGATATGCTTGTTGACATCAATGGAAATCTCATCTATGGTAATTCATCATTAACAATAGATCATCACATCAAATGTTGACATCAGTGACAATTTTTCCAACATTGTGTTGTGGAAACACAAGCCGGAGGGACATCTCGGCAGAGCAAGTATGATGAACATCTCGAATATAAATCTCAATGAAGCCTTTATAACTCTTCCTGTGTGTGAAATCCTTGGAAATGAAAAATGGATCACTCGAGGAACTGTATATTAGAGAAGGGGATGCCCGAGCCTAGGCCTGGGCCTGGAGGGTGAGTGACAACAAGGAAGATGAGACTTTGATAATTCTTATAAACTGTTGATTGGGATCATGCACACAATGGGTATGTCAAAGGAAAAACATTGAGCTGAGATAACAAGACATCCATATGGATGCAAATACACAAACTACACAGATAAGTATTATGCTATATTATGAAATATTTCCTCTTCAATTTTGCACAACAATAAGATGTTTGCGTGTAAAATTGTGATTAATATGCTTGCTGTCCAAAATTATTGAAGGCAGGTGAGAAGGCCAAGGGTCTGGAAAGGACCTGACCAATAAAGAGGATCAATATTTCTAAATACACTGAATGACAAATGCATGACATTTATTACCGAGACATAACACCAAGGACAATGTTTCTTTTTAAGGGGGAGGGGATTGTAATACCCCTGTTTCCCCCCAGCTTGTAATTAATCATTAATTATGATCACCATGCTATGTCATGTGAACAATATAAATCTATTATTGTTTATTTACAATAAATGAATATGGGGGTGAAGCCTTGAAGTACTGGCCATGATATCACTAGAGGAAAGAGTGAGGAAACTGTAGAGAGGGTTCATTATGTCAAAATGAAACAAATTTTATTTGTTGGAATTATAAGCCTCATCCTGATCCCAAGGAAAAATCATTTAATGAGAAAAGGACTGGTGGTTGAACAATCAACTACCCCAATGAATGGAAGCATGGAGAGTCTGTATGAGGATATATAAAACTGTCAGCTCAAAGTACCACATACTGCAGTTTCCTGCAGGCCCATATTGACCCAAGTTCCTTCTGACAAAAGGAAGAGGATAGGCCTAGATACTTCATGGGGAGGAAAAAGGCATGCAATAATACACATGAAAGAAGAAAAGAAGGAGACCATGCCCACAAGGGGGCGTGCGACCTAGATATGCAGAGAAAAAAGAGGAGAATGCACGAGGCTATGGGGTTCTGAAGAAGAACTGAAGGATTAATATGTTCTGGTTAAAAGGAGAGAACAAGAGAAAGGATCTCTGGAGTTTGTAGAAAAAATGACCTGAAAAGAAGGTCGCAAGCTTGATGCTGAAGGAACATATGATAAACCTCACCAGGCTATGATAGAGAAAGGATCTCTGAGAAGTTGCAAAAGTTCCCTAGTGATATCATGGCTTAGCATGGGGGTGGCCAGAGTGATAAGAATGAATGCCTTTGAGCCTATGATTGGGTGGAAAGGTGAACACCCAAAGTCATTTGGTCAGAGATTGACTGTAATAGATAAGTATTTCAGATAAATTGTGTACTAGAATTGAAATGAGTGGTTGGATGTCTATGTCTATGACTAAAATTTGCATTGCATGATTAATATTAGTAATGCTTATTGTTCTTCTTTGAACCCTTGCATTTGAATGGTTTCTATCTGCCTCTCCTTAGTAGCGAGAGAAATATTATACATGGGTCTTCAAATGAAATTAGGAATAAGGTTATGGTTTCTATGCTGGTTAGAAAATTCTTAAGGGAATTTTCCCAAGGAATGATTTTTTAATGTAAGAGTCAGGCCAGAATTCACTGGAATGCTTCAGTCCTGTCAACCCCTTGAATTTAACTTCGCATGTTGTTGGTGCAATATTGATCAGACCAGGGTCCTTCTCAGGTTACCAACAAAAGGTACCATTTAGTCTAGAGTGTTGGCATTTTCATCTCCTCCGAAGAGAAGAAATCTCACCCGAAGCACTGCTAAGACAAAAGGATAGCAAGGGCAATAATAGTACATAGGTGGGTTCACAGAACCTTCGAGATTCATCCCTATATTGTGCAAGACATATAACTACATAACATATATGAACTCATATGCGTAGGAACTGAATCTGCTTAGGTTGCGGAAAAGCATTCAAACACAAAAAGATCACGTGGAGCTTATGAATCATAGAGAAATAATGTAAAGATATAATGCAATAGTATAAACAAAGAAAGACACAACATATTTTGAAATTTTGGATCCTTCTCATATATTATCTTCATATCTTTCTCAATTACAACCTCAGAGTTACAAAGTGGGTCTCTATTACAGAATCTTGTCTCTGGTCCCATGTCACAGAGCTCTAATTCCCATAATGGGGTACAAATTACATTACAAAACTCAAAATCTGACTTCTCAACAATAGAAAACAAAAACTACAACCAAAACCTTACACTTGCGATACCGACCAACCCTTTTACAATTATATTCATCCCTATATATAATCTAAGTCGTGTCTTCTAGCTTTGGCTTTCACACTTTCTTGTTCTGTTACAACTGCTTTTGCTTTGCTGGCGTTGTGCTGTCCTTTTCGTAACTAATTTCTGTTACTTCTCCTTTCTCTACTGTCCATCTTCTTCTATAGCTTGCACAACTCGTACTAGGCCAAAACTGGGACTGTGGTCCTTCTTGCGCAAATCCTTTAAAAAACGAAGACCGAACAGGATCTGACCACAAACCTTGACGCGCCCTCGAGTCAAGTACTCGACTCTTTCACAGCTTCCAAGAGCAACTGTTGTTTTCCCTTGTCCTCCTTTTCCTCTTTCTTTTTCTCTTCTTCTGCCTCTTCAAATGAAGGACCCAACTATGGGACCTACTCCTAGGCCTGCTTCTTCACTTCTTGAAAGCTTCCAACTTTGTCATGCCACTTCCTAGAAAGGAGTGAGGCCTTTGCCATGAACTGTTGGGTTGCTTCTGTAATAAATCCATTAATCTTGGATGTGACCGATGAGTTCCATTCAGAATCAACTGTTGCATCAACTTGATTCATATGCATATAAAATGTCTGAATGACAAGCCGAAAGTCACGTAACTTCTTCTTAGTTATAGATTGCGCCTCAAATAGGGCATTTAGCTCATTGTCCGCTTGCTAGATCTGGTTTAACTTCTATTGTTTCTCCAATGGATCCATCGTAGATGCAAGTTGTAACATCCTCGACCCTCCAAAGACCTATTAATGCTACCAACACAACCTTAACTTAGCCTTTAAAGCTCTGATACCATTTTTTAATGTCCCTGACTATCAACCCCACTGTCGGGAAATGCTACTACGAAGAACATTCCCATTAATTTATATATAACATGCATATTAAATCAAATTAACTCATTGAACATAGAGGTACTTCCATCATACAGACTTAAGAAAAATTAACAATAAATATCATTGCAACATAATACATGATAATTTTACAAGCATCAAAGACATGTATTTTAATTGAAATTAAACACATACTAATACTTATCTTTGAAATTGTAGTAACTCCACCAAC
The DNA here is from genome assembly GCA_009831015.1 of Picea engelmannii. Lineage (NCBI taxonomy): Eukaryota > Viridiplantae > Streptophyta > Pinopsida > Pinales > Pinaceae > Picea > Picea engelmannii. The sequence continues at coordinate 43,689 of ML815539.1, forward strand.
TACGTGCAGACCTTCCATGAACCTCCCAGCCTTAGACCACGCTGTTCATCATGCTCAACAATGGGTCACCCCCGAGATGAGACTAAGCTGCACCTAAGGCAAGGGAATCCTAGACTAGGCTGAGGTTACAAGAAAACTGCACAAAGCAACCAGAAGGATTCTCTCTAGAGCCTTCTTATGCCCACTACTCACGTAATATCATTCCCCACATGCCTGTTCCACCTAGGAGTATACACATTCACAAGAGCAGTCCATCAGTGATTCACCTCCCTCTCTGAGTCTCGACAACAGGCCAGATCAAGAATTCTCAGAGCTCTGTAGTTGGTGCTAGACTCTCTCTGGGAGAAAACCACTTCCCAAGAGACTCTCTCACCTAGAGAGAGTTTCTCACAGGCTTGACAACTTGCCTCTTCTACCATGGGCCTGACAACCTGCTTCTTCAGCAAACTCCTCAACTCAACACCAACCAGGTGAGGACAACAGTAACGGTTCAACACTCATTTACATAGGAATGATAGAAGGAAGCAAGCCACACTTGGTCCAAGAACTGTGTGGTCACAACAACCCACAGTTACGACACCACATGGCTCAAACAAATGCGAAATACCTAGGCTTCACTGAAGACGTGACTCAGTCCATGGGTTCTCACTGGTTTCAGGATGTGTGACCAGAGGAAAAAACACAGGGGTCGAGTGCAGAGGCAAAATGGGTTCAGACTCCGGATGGCCGAATGACCAAAGAACTCATGCGGAGGTTGAAAGAATGAATCACAAGTTACTCGTTCTAGGATCCCTGGTGGATGTGCCTGTTCATGGTTAGACAGTGGATGGAGAATCACCAAAATCCACCGAACCCACCCCCAACATGTCTCAACTCATCAGATTTTAATGCATGCACCCAGGTCGACACTTGTCTTCCTAGAGATGCATGCACTACATTTTCATTCGTTCCCCTTTCCCAAGAACATAGGACAACGCTAATCAATTTTCCACCTTAGCCTTTAAGAAATAATAATAAATTGTTATCCTCTTTAGAGGTAAGCCCCTTAGCTTATCCCCTAGGCCCACACACTTAGCCTCCTCCCTTACCCAACCTTGTGGAAGCTTAGTCCCCCATCCGTCTTTCTTTGTGGTCGGTCTGCATGCAACAATATTTATATTTTATGAATGATATGCATAATTACATATACAAAATCAGGCTCCTGGCCTTTAACACTTAGGCTCTCCACCCTAATAAACACATAATCCCACCAACTTATATACACTTGGCTCACCAGCCTATAAACATGATTACAATTCATAAAAAAACTGGGGCACTACTGGGGGATTTTACACAAGTTCTTCATTTGACACCTGGATTCTAGTGCACACATCCTCCAAGGTCTGGTTGTGTCTAGCGATGATTCCCATCAAATCGCTGACTTCCCTGAAAATATTTGTGCACTCAACTATGTGCTTATGTAGCGCTGCTCGGGCATTGTTTCCTTCCAACACTATCTTCTCCATATGCTCCTGCAGCTTCCTAGGCTACTTCTCTGCTTCTTGCTGAGTGTGCCGCAACTGCGATTCCAAATGCTCTGTGCGAATGGACAATTGTGACCATGCTCCTTGAAGCAGTTCGATCTGGTGCTTTGGTTCTCCTGCATCATTGGCTTCTGGAAATTGGGGTGTGACCTTCCGAATCTCTGGCCAGGCTTCACTAAGCCTTTCCTTGACTCTTTCCAGTCTGTGCTCGACCTAGACCTTGGCATGTTCCTCTTGTTTTATGGATTCTTGCACAAGGAACAATTCCTCCCTTGTGACCTCAACATACCTCTCAGTTTTCTGGAGCCTCTTCTCCAGTTGCTCAATTTATTCTCCGATCATTCCAACTAAGTATGTGGCTGGCCATTGTGCAAGGTCAGAAGAAGATGATGCTGCATCCCTAGGTGCTCGAGTTTGTAGTGGAAGTCCACTAGCCGTTGAATATTCTAAGGGGGTCTCTACCTCCTCCTCTCTATTCAACAGTCCTGACACAAGCCTCAACCTCAATGATGATGGCAGGAGTGTCAGAACCTCTATTCTGGCCAAGCATAGTTGCAACAACTCTGCACACTGCTAAGGGTTTTGGAGAACCAACTCCATCTGTTCCTACACAGATGTCGAGCTCAGCCTAGAGGTTGACTCTGGTTCCTTCTGAAGCTCTGGTATCTCCTTCTCTTTAGTTGTGTATTCTTACAAAGTTGTGCTTCCCTAGGCACCCTCAACCTTGGCCATTGAGGAAATATGTTGGGGGGTTTGAGCTTGCGGCTCCTCTACCATTTGAGTGTCCTTATACTACAAAAAAGGCACAATATCCTAGTCTTGGGCATCTGGGTTCGAACCAGTCAGTTGCATTCTCTGCTCTAGTACTTCTGGATTTGGACCAAAAACTCTTGGTCTCTACTCAAGAAAATCTAGGCTTGTTTCTGGGAGTTCTGGGGGATCAAGCTGTATCGGCTCTAGGTTAGTGGTTTGTGGTGGACTAGTGGTTTCTGGGGGTGGCGACTGGGGTTTTGGCAGTGATGGAGGGTTCTCAGTGATGATGGTGGATGGAAGGGTGTTAGGCTCAGGGTCCTCCTAAATATGGATGACTAGGGTTGCTCGGACCGCTGAGAGAGTGCGGGGGATGATAGATGAAAGGGGGGGTTTGGGGTTCATAACCTTGCTCGACGAGACCTCGGTTCTGAACTTCTTCACCACTAGTTCTGTGATGAACAAAATGCTTAGGATATCGTTTACATCCTTACCTATTAACATGG